>JBBMKD010036959.1:0-21429 GCA_037834095.1 Argya squamiceps
GACACCATACTTGGCCTCGTTTTGCTCAAAAACACCTAAATATGTACAGGAATACAAGCCTCAAAGCATCCTTCAAATACAGCCCATCGAAACCAATTCATTTCCAGTTAAGAATTTTGCTGGACACATGACTACTCTGGACTGGGGTTGGGACAGGAAATTATCTTAAAATGGGCACTGCATCTGTACATTTCAACTTTTACACCTGCTGATCCCAAAAAGAATTTAACAGGTGTTGTTTCACTGAAGAGTTTAACACCTGTTCCTGTACTGAGGAACTTCAACCCAAAGGAAGGATTAGCTCCATTACTGCACTTACAGTCAGGTAGGCAAGATTCTACCTGGGCTTAACAGAAAGTACTCTCACTGGGTCCTCATCTGCATCCTGTTAAATACCTTGGAAACAGGTGAGCAGTGCTTGAGCTGGTACAAAGAAGTTTGTCCCAAAACAACATTATTTCTTCCTTGAAAACTGCCTTCTATTTCATTCAAAACTGAGGAGGGCACGGTCAGCTCTATTTAAATAGCACAGGAATGCAGCAGGCTGCTGCACTTTCAATGCTTAGCACTTCTACTTGTTAAAATATCCTGCTAGCACTATCAGAACCTGATGCATTTTATTTAACAAAACTTGATGCTAGACTCCTGTGCTTCAAGCAATAACAACTTTATACCAAACCAAAATTTAAAGGAAAATGCTCACCTCCAGAAAACTTCCCAGACAGCACAGAGTCTAGTGTGGTCTCAGCTTCTCCAAGTGCCTCAACAGTCACCTCTGGAAACTGCAGCAGACTGCTCGTTACCTGAGCCGTTAGGTCTCGCATTCTTCACTGTAAATAAATTTTTAAAAAGGGGCAAAAATAGTCCCATGTCAGCAATAAATATCTTTGAGACTGACCCAAGCTTCATCAGTATGCAGTGACAAATCTACCATACATCATCTGTAGCATTTTCTGCTAAAAAAAAATTGAACTCAGGACATTTTTTCATCTCACAGCTGAGCAAAAGGAGAATCTTGTGCTTTTCTGATGCCTATGAGATCAACAAAAAGTGACACAGAGGGATGGACAAGATAAATAACAGGGAACAGATCAACACACCGAGTTCAAGTCTACTCATACAGGTTAGCAAGATTTGATCTCTGAAAAATCATATTTTTAAAAGTTTATGCTCTCCAGGAAGCATAAACCTAAAGCTGAAGATAAGCAGAAAGATTTCAGCACTCCATCCCCATATTCCCCAAGAGCTAAGATTCTGTATTAGATGCAGACCAAATGTTTAAACCTTTCAGTGAGAAAATCAAAAGCAACACAGATCAGAATTGGACATTAGGGTAAATTTACCCAGCTACGTGCTGTGGTTCTTGTCTAACATGACTCCGTGTTTATTCAAGAGTTGCAGCCTGTTTAACAGCTAAACAAGCAAAAGTTCCTGAAGTTGGTGCTGAGTCAATGCTTGTCTCTACATTGCTTCCTTTACCTGAACAAACAGACACAGGTGCCAAGGGGCTCAGTACAGTGGTATTTCACACAGCAGTGTGGTATTTCACTGCTCGTCCCTCCCAGCACAAGTTCTTGCCTTTATAACGGAATTCTAGAATGCCCTTCTGCAACCACTGGCAGTCATCTCATCCAACTGCCCTGCTGCTCAAGCCATCACCTAGAGCAGGTTGCCCAAGGCTGTACTCAGATGGATTTGGAATATTAATTCTCCAACAGGTTTCTACAACCAGTAACCTGACAAGATCAACTACAGAAACACCTGCAACCCACGCAACAGGGCCTGGCGTTCGGTGACTCTCTCCTGACAGTTTAAGGATCCTATTCTGTCCACCACACCACTAAAACAGCGTCACACGAGGAAAGGTCTGACACCTTATTTCCCCGAGCAGCAAGTCAGGCAACTCCGGGCTGTCGGGCAGCACGGCCTCCCGCAGCAGCGCCGCAGCCCGGCTAAGCCGCAGCCATGTTGTGGTCAGGCACGTGCAGCGCGCACGCCCCGCCCCCACCGGCGGGGCCTGCCCGGGGAGCGCCGGGGGCGGCCGCTCCCGGGAACAACATCCACACCCGGCGGAAGCGTGTCCTGCCGGTCCGCCACACACCGGGACACAGATACTGAACTCGGGGAGAGCATCCACAGGAGGGCAACCAAGATGGGCCCCGGGGGGAAGCTGTATGAGGAGTGTCTGAGGTCACTGGGTGTGTTCCACCCGGAGGAGACTGAGGGGAGACCTCGTGGCAGTCGACGACTTCCTCATGAGAGCACTGATCTCTCTGTTGACCAGTGACAGAACAAGAGGAAATGGCCTGAAGTTGGGTTAGGGGAAATTTAGGCTGGGTATCAGGAAAAGGTTCTTCATTCAGAGGGCGGCTGGGCACTGGAACAGGCTCCCCAGAGAAGTGGTCACAGCACCTGCCTGACAGAGTTCAAGAAGTGTTTGGACAATGCTCTCAGGCACATGGCGTGACTCTTGGAGTGTCCTGTGCAGGGCCAGGAGCTGGACTTTGATGATCCTTGTCGGTGCCTTCCAACTCAGTTTGTTCTGTGATTTTGTGAGAGCATGTGCTACATTTTGGTGTTCAGTTCCAAGATGACAGAAACAGTAACACTACGTAACACTTCAAACCAATGAGCACCAGACATATGCATTACACTTAGGTGAATGTTAAAAAGGACATTAAAAAACCTGACCAGTCTACAACAGTGCATTGGTGAAAACTGATTTTAGTTGCTTCTTTGAGTAAGATCTTACCTGGCCCACGTAACTGTTGGGTCCTGCTGAGATGAGCACACCAATCTTGTCCTTTAAGGAGGACACCATGATCAGAAGCCACAACGGGTCAGATCAAAAATGAAGGTTTTTTTGTGCCCTGGACTCCTGGGTCAAATATACTTGTGCTGTTGGTTTTCACAGAAATCACACACCCACCTCCTGCATCCTTCTCTCATTGTTATCAAAATCCCATCTGTAGGATCAAAACACAAGCAAGCAGTCATTCACTAATAATTCATGTTTCAGTTCAGGTTTAAACCAAGTTCTGCAGCAATGCACAGCACATCAGTGCCTGCTGTGAGTCATGACACAGCCAAGGAGGAACTGACCTGAGAGGGCACATCAGTAGCCATAACTTTCATTTTTCCCTCTACCTCACATATTGGTCATCCACACAGCCCAGTGCAGAAAAATGCATTTTATTTTAGGAACAGCTTTAATTCAACAGGAACCACAGAATGTTTATCTTCAAGCATATCAAAGAGACTCATTATCTTGACTACTCTGGTGAAAAAAGCATTCCTGGAATGGAAACCCAGAAGTTTGCACAAAAGTACGAACAAAAGAAACAAACACTGTCCTATTACCTAAAATTCTATTATTTCAGTGTTTTCAGATTGACCTAGACTAACTGGTTGCAAGCATTGCCTAACTACTCATGAGAACTTGTAGATTTTTTCTGCCAATAGCTGCTTTTTTTCCCCACCAGAAATCAACAACTTTGCCATATATTAGTTACATGGGAAGTAATGAAATTGCAGCAAACAAATTTATTGCACTGACAACCCTGAGAGTAGTCTTCCATGAGAGGAAGTTCTGATGGGGGATTAAATAGTTATCTGTGCCCTTACTTGCACACTGGACATGTACAAATATTAAGGCAAATAAACAAAGTCAACATGAATCAATTAGCACTTCATGCACTGAGTGGCTATTGAAAGTAAAATAGATTTAAGTCTCCTTTGTGTTATAACCTGGAACAAATACTTTCATCAGCCTTAGCTTACAAATATTTGAAGGAAAAAACGTTTTGAGGTAACTCAAGAGAACCATTTCCACTGTAGCATTTCTTCTCTTTACAAAATACCTTCTAACAACAGCCCTTAATGTTATTCATACTCCCATCACTAATATCTCCTGTGTGCTTCCTGGAAATAAAATCCGCCATTGCACCCCATTTTATTCTTCCTGAAAGCTACAATTCTGCTTTCCCAAGGTGGTCAACCTTCCAGTGGAGTTTCCTCTGGGGTTACACCCCAAAGGTACAGATGCACAATCTGGCTTCAGCTTTTAGCCATCCAGCATTTCTTTAGGGGATAAAAAATACATCTTTCAAGCAATTACTTTCCTATCAAAAAACTTCAAAATGTTCTGTTTACCAGTGAGCTGTAGCTCCTGTGAAATTCCCACCTTGTTTGCAAGAAAACTGCAGCTCTAAGCCCCCACAGCTTTCTGCATCCATCCACCACCACAATGCATCCCACCTCCTCTCACAGGCCCCTCCTGCCCTTCTCTGGCACTACTACTCTCTCTCCCTCTCAGATCCATGTGCAAACAGCTGCAAATCTTCACCACTCATCCTTCACACATGTAGCAAGCCTACACGGAAAGCACCCACATAAAGTCTATTTTCTCCACTTCATTATAAACGCATCCTTGAGCTGGTGCCTTAACACTGTTCCTCAGCTTCTTCTTTTCTCAAGCTCTAAAGAGAGGCACAGGGGTCTGGTTTTGCTTCCATTTCCTTCTATGTCCTTGAAATTTCTCAGCTCCAACTCCTTGTTACACATTATGCTCCTTTTTAAACTGCTCCTTGGTGAAACTCTGGTCAGCACCGGAGAACTATGCATCGAATCCAAATTACAAAAAAAGGGAAAGAGTAAAACATTTCAACACATAATTAATACTCCTTTTAAGTCAAAGGTTACTAGAAAATTGCAAACCTTTAGAAGTGATTAAATCTAATGCCAATTGTCTTTTGCTATTGCTTGCTTTCTTCCTAAGCACAGACAAATGAGCATATTTTAGCTGAGGTGTAAAATAGATGCTAAAAACTAATAGAATCAGCTAATGCTATATTTTCATTTGTTCTAATTAATTTGCATATCAAAAATATACATATAAGTATAAATGACAGAAATGCATTAAAACCCTATTAAGCAATATTCACTAGCATTTTATCAGTCAAATCATCAGTCAATTCCATTTGACAATAATAAGAGTATTTTACAAATACTCTTGCACACTACAAAAACCAGATTTGCCACCTGTATCCTATTCCATTTTTAAGATTTGACCTTTTACACCATCTTCTGAGCTATTCACTGTACTTCTGTGCAATGTGAATATAAAAAAATATTGCTAATCTTCCCTCCCCTTTCCTCTGACAATATTTATAGCCATTCAAGTACAAAATACACAGAGAAAATAATTACTAACTTAACTCAAAGGCCTCAATTTACTGCCAGTTTCACATTTTAAACATTCAACTTTTTTAAGCTTTCAGTCATGAATACTTCCCCAAGGAGAAAAAAATTCAAGTGCATGCAACTGCTTCTCTAGAATGATCTGTTCTAGAATGATCTGAGATAGAAAAATCACGGCCCCAGAACAATCGTCTTTCACAAGCTTAGTTCTGTTATTAGTACATTCATTCACTATGTACAAGATATTAGTTAATAAATAGCTTATGTCTTAAAATAACTGTAGCAGTTTTTACTAATTGAAAAGTTTAATATCAGGTTCTACCATTCTGTAGTCTTCAAAGTTGCATCCATATATAAATTAACATACAGAAAAATAATCCATTGTCTAAAAGAATGCACATCAAAATAGTACTTCCATGTCTGCTTTTAAAAGAATAGGTTTGTGACTTTATTTATACAAATTGAAACTGTATAGGGACATATCCTCCTTGACCCAGGACTGTTAATGAAATAATTATTCAAAAATACGGTTTGTAACTAAGATTTCTGTACATTTTTGTACCTTTTCCAGACTATTATATAGGCTTTACCATCAGGTTTTCAGTGCTGTGATATGCAGGTTTGAAATACTGCAAAGCATGTTTACAGACAGTAAGTATTTCAATTATAGTAGCAGTCATATTACGAAAATAATTTTGGCTCAAATTTCAAAGTATCTGGGTAGTATCCCTTTAAATCTGATATGCTATTGTAAGCATCACACCATCTGTACAATTAATTTTTTGCTGACAACAAATTTTAAGAAATGATGACACATCTGAGGTGTGATCTGGTTTTATAAACTAAAGAGCAGCTTTCCCAAAGTTTAAGACAAATACAAAAACAAAATATTGCACAGATTAAAACACAATTGTTTACATTCTGACTTCAATACAGTACAACTTAACCGTGAATGTAAGGAATTACCAGTTTGTATTGTAAGTCCAATTATTTATGCCAGAAGGTCAAACATAATTTTAAAATTAAAACTAGTATGTTTAAAATGTTTACTTGTTATAGGAATTCTAAACAAACTTTTAAAAAGCTTTTGGAATTACTTTTGAGAGTCTGTAACTCACAAACCAACATTAAAAGTTCTGAGCAATACAGGTCATTCAACCCAATATTCCCTCAAAAAGCTATCAGACAGTAAGCACATTGTGAAGTATACATTTTTATTTCACATTCCTAAAATAAGCTGTATTTACATATTATATAAATGTATGAAGTCTTAATATAAAATAGAAAACTGCATTGACTGAGGAAATCACACTCCATATGGAGTTACTTACTGAAGACCATTTTTTAATGAAATTTTACAATAATTTATATAAATTATCTCTTCCAAATTAGATGATTTTTCTTCTTTTTACTAATTCACACAATTTTGATGACTTTACAAACAGTGGTGTACATTATAAACTTTAAAAACAGTTACAGCATCTTCCGGCGCACAACTGGCTTTGGAAAATTAGACAGTCTTTTCTTGTTCTTTCTTAGGGTCTTCCCTGCTGCTTCTGTAGTTTCTTTCTGTTTGGTTTTTGTTCCATCCACTGGACTTCCAAAAGGAGAGATGAATTTTATTTCGACTGGTGGAGGTGACCAAGAACCTTCTTTTGTGGTTCTGAAAAGAAGGATGGGCATCAAATCAATTTTTCATTTATAACAGTATTTAATCGAGGATAAAATGACATGGAACTCCAAAATCAATTCCAAAAAAATGCATGGGCTTCTTTGTAGATAGAATCAAGGCAGAAAATGTGCAAAAGTAAGGTTCGTTTTGCTTTCATTCCTTGTACTCATTGTCTGACCTCTTCCCACCTTGTATGAGAAACTAAACTGCAAGAATGTGGTTTCAAAGGGAGGAATAAGACAATGTAAAAGCATTGCAATTTCACCATTGCAATTAGTATCCACGTGCCCTTTTCTATTCCCTCCCTTTTCCATTTCCATTAGCAAATCAAGCCCTTAAATGGGGAAAAGGTGCCTATTAGACCAGCAAGCTGGACATGCTGATAGAGTGAGAGAAGACCTGCACAGCCAAGAGATGAAGCAGTGGTAAGGTACTAAACAGCTGAATCACCATCACATTAGGAAATGCAAATAACTGTTCAAAACTTATTTCATACTTGCTTGCTTTCTTCATTTTTGATTTTGGAGTTCTACCTCTCTTCAATTTTTGCTTTCCTCCAGACTCTATGGATTTGGTATCCTCTTCCTCTTTAGCTGGAAGCTCCTCCTATGTTAAGGCAACAAAAATGTTACTCATGAACAAGTTCTTACATTTCTATGGAATAATAATAATAATGTTTTTTACATTAAGAAATCATGCCAAAGTTATTTCCAAAAGTACCCTTGGTTTGCAAAAACAAACCTTCCACACCAAATTATTTTACCATCCTAAAAGTTAAAATTCTAAAATTAACAGATAACATAGCAAGTAAGTTTAAAAAGAGCCACTGTGCCTTTTGTTAAAGGCAAAACAGTATTTATCAATTCTTGATTTACATAGATTCAAAACTGACTTTTGTAGCTAGTTTTCATGAAGAAAAACAATAAATTTTTCAGCTGATTCATTTCAAGTTCTTTTTAGATATGTTTCCAATGAAAAAGGCAAAGCATTGCAAAGCACTATCTCGAGAAATGGTACAGAATTAAAATCAAGAACATAGGTCAACTGGAGTTTTTACTTACTGCTTCTTTCACAATTCGGGAAATGCTAGCTACATTTTTTCTCCTTGACCTCAAAAGAGGAGGTGAAAAGACAAATTGAGAAGACAAATCCGGGTCTAAATCCTTCAACTGCACAGGATGGTCTGTTTTTCCAGCTAAAATGACAACGCACCGTTAGCATGCACATATATTATACATAAGGGACAGTATTATTAAATTACAGCTGACAAATAAAAGCATAATAGCTTCCAAAATTAAAGGCCCAATCATCTTGATAAACATTCCATGCAAAGGCATTTTTCCCCTTAGTAACTGCCTCTTGGGATTCATTCTGTTACCAAAAATAGTGAAAAAAACTAAGCCAGGGTAGTGATTTTACCTGCACCTACATAATGGATGATATAACACTCCAGAAGCATCAACAGTCCTTACACATATCAAAGTAATTTCTCATGTACTCTAATTAAAGACTCCTGTGTACACTAACTTCACTGATCAAGTACACACTCATGAAAAAGAATCACATAGTTAAACAGCTTTACAGTTTGTTGCAAGATGCAGCTCATCTGAACTTGAAAACTGAACAGAATTTGGAAGCACACATCCTTTATTTCTCTGTTGGGGGGACAGGGATGGCGATCACATATTCACAAATAATCTCGGGTTTTCAAAATCTGACAAATTAAGTTCCTTACAAAAATATAGCTTAAATTTAATTTCACAGCTTAGATCAGCTTTATAATCTGTTTCTACCAGAACTAAGCAGTCACACAGACTTCAGCGAAAAGATGAACTGCCTCTTGGCAAATCTTTTCTTACATTCTTTACAATACTTAAAGCCATCCTTGGAGTTTTTCTGTGGTTTAAAGAAGAGGATATGCCCTATTTTGCATATAAACATAGTGCACCCTTACCTTCAAATTTCTTTGTCAGCTTTGTGAGAGGAGGAGAGAAAAGGAAAGCCTCATTTTCCTCAACAGACAGTTTCTGATGGATGCCAGTCCTGCGGGATCTGGTTCTTGTAACTCGATCTGTCAGAGCTCTTGCTGTCTGATCAGGTCCTGAGGGGTTTATGTCTTCAAGCAGCAAAGGACTGCCACCAGGTCCTTGGGAGGTCTCCTCAGACATTGATCTCCTCTTCCTGCCCCGACGCCCTGTCCTTACCATAGTCCTGGGTGTGGCTGGCTCCTCGCTTGGCTCTGCAGGAGTTTGCTCCTGAGTATCCACTTTTTCTGGATTCTCGTGTGGCAGTTTTCTAGTTCTTCTCTTAGGAGTATCAAGGACTTCTACTTTCACACCTGAATGTATGTCTTCCTGAGAAGAGGTAGGCTCTGGGTCTGCTAAGAGGTTTTGTGCTGCCTTCCTAGCACTTCTTCTAGGTGTGACAGGAAGTTTAAATTCTGTTTGAGGAAGTGATGATTTAGACACATCAAGATCAGAATTTTCTGAAACTTCTGATGAACTAATCTTTCTTCTTCTGCCTCTCTTTTTTGGCACAGGTGAAAGGAGTTGGTCACTAAGCTGCACCTGTTGATCTCTGACAGTATCTTCAGTAAACTGTAAATTAAAGCTTTTCAATTTTCTTGCACTTCTACTGGGACTGACTGCTGTTTTTACTTTATTATCAGTGTCGGTCTTGCCAGTTTCTGGATTTCCAGCTGAACTATTTCCTCCTTTAGTCCTTTTGGAAGCAAAAGAAGCAACAATGCTGCCTTCAGCAAGAGGCACTTCCTCATGAGCCTCTTCCTGGAGTTCAGATGCAGCTTCCTTTGCTCTCCTTAATCCTCTTCTGGGAGTAACAGGCTGCGTACTATCAGACAAGGCTTGTCCATCAGAATGGCTGCTTTCTGTTTTTACTAAATTAGACACTTTAGGTTTCCTGCCTCTCCTAGGAGTAACAGGTGTCACAGGTGTTTGCTGCTCTTGAGTATTTTCTTCTGTTTGGAGTCTGGGAGTCTCAGATGCTTCTTTTGTTCGCCTGGTACTTCTCCGAGGGGACATTCCAAGCAGAGCTGGGCTCTCTGTCTTCAGCAGCTGCTGAGTGCCTGCAGACAGAACACCCGGACTCCTACTCAGCTGCCCCCTTGTGCGTGTTCTTGGAGTAATGCCGTAATGATGTCTGCTGGTTTCCTCTCCCACTGCTTCTAGCACAGGTGTTAAGGGAGCTTTTGCCTTCTGGAATCTAGTTACCTTTCTACCTATGGTTTCATGAATAGATTGTTCTACAACTTCAGATGTAAATTCTTTACTCCTCGTGTCTTTGATTACATCCAGTAAGTTCTCAGCAATGGCAACCTTAATAGGTTCAGGCACGTATGGGAGTGACTCTGCAATATTTTGAGATTCCTGATCACCAGTTACAGTGGACACTGAGTTTGTAACATGTTCCTGGCTTTCAGTTAAACTGGCCACAGGCTTTTCTTCTGCTGCTTTGTCATCTGGTTTAGAAGCATCTACTGATGTAGGGTCTCCCATCTCTGCTTCCCCTTCTTCTCCTTCCAAAACTAAGGTAAAATTACTCTGAGATAGAAAAAGGTCTCCATCTCCCTCAGCTGCATCACATTCATTATCTTTATTATCAGGCAAATCACATGCAAACTGTTGCTCTATATTTTCATAGCTATAATGAAGATCGTTTGATGGATCTAGCTCACTATATGGTGATGTTTCAGGTGCTGGTTCTGAGGTATCTTCTACAACCTAAAGTTAAAAAATGTCTGTTAATGTTTTATTCAGTAGCAAACAGACTAATTTCACACTGAGCTAGATGAAACTGAGGACAGTTCCCATAAGATCACCCCTGAATGTGAAACAATGTGCTTTTGTACTACAGCTGAGAGCTTATGTATTTGAGGCACAGGGATCAGAGCAGTCCCTGTATGCAATTCACGTACTGTTTCTGATATTTCTGTTCAGAACTGGCAATTTACCACCACCCATGACCAGGTGCAATTTTCCAACACAAGGTGTGTACACAACCAGCAGTGCCCATCACACTGCAGTGCCCTCTGCACTGCTCCACAGCCAGAGTGACCCACTGCCTCTGACAGGGTAAAGTTGGGTTCCCAATGCTAAAAGCTTCAGCCATGATAGTTCTGACTTAAGATAGCACTTAAGATAGCACTTAAGACTGGCCAGGTGTTACATCCAGTAACTCAACACGGCACTTTGAGGAGTCACTTGGATTGCATGAGATAACACATGCTTTCTAAATACCTCCATCTCTTGAGAAATATCTTGACATCAAAACGACCTCATTACTGGGTATTCTATTTGTGTTAAGAAGGAACAAACAGTAAAGGACCTAAGCACCTACATAATTCTGAGTTTGGTTCCCACATATTTTCGTTAGAAACGGTTACCAGTACAAAGAAGCTGCACTCCTGTAACTTTCTTATTGTCTTTAACACTAAAAGTATTTTTTAAGTAAAATAAAAAGGTCTGAATTCAAGTAAATCAAACTAATGCCTAGTTGTTTTAAAAACAGTTTAGGCCTTTATTTTGTTTTTTTTTTTGCTCTCTAAGGCCTAAATCTTGACAGGTTCCATTCATGTTATAGGAACAGAAAATGCAGAAGAGAAAAACATATCTGCCCTTACAACACTGAGGTCTTAAACTTGTGTTAAGCAGCTCAAGAAACAGACGCATTTTTGAGTCTCTCCCAATTGTCAGTAGAATAGTCTGTCCTCAATTTGCAAACTGTTTGCTATTTTGTAGAAAATGGGAAAATAGTTTACTTACATTAATTTCCTCAGTTTTTGGAGGATTGTTAGAAACAGAGACTTCTTCAACTTCAGCTGCCTCAGGGTTACATTCTTCAGGTAAATCCACACACTTGCCCTCAAGGCGATTTTCAGATGGAGTACTGACCATGTCCTCACTGTCATGGATACTTATCACAGCTAGAAGAGATTTATGTAGTTTTACCTTAATCTTTATATAAATGACATAAGTTTAAGCAAAAAGAAGTAACACAGCTAGCAAGAGCCAACAATATGGTTCTCCATCCTATCACATATATTGGGCTTTCTCCAAATGCTAGAAATATTGTGCTGGTTTTAGCTGGGATAGTTAATTTTCTTCATAGTAGCTGGTACTACTCTATTCTGGATTTGTACTGAAAGCAGTGTTGGTAACAGGGATATTTTAGTTACTGCTGAGCAGCACCTACACAGAGCCAGAGCCAAGGCTTTCCTGCTTCTCACACCATGCCAGCAGTGAGTGGGCTGGGAATGGACAAGGAGATGGGAGGGGACACAGCCAGGACAGCTGACCCCAACTGATACCCCATAAAATATTGCACCATGTTCAGCATAAAAGGCAGGTGAAGGAAGGAAGAAGCAGGAGACATTCAAAGTTATGGTGTTTGTCTTCCCATGAGCCATCTTCCTGCTTTCCTGGAAATGGCTGAACACCTGCCTGACAACTGTAAGTGGTGAAGGAATTCCTTGTTTTGCCTGACTTGCATGCAAGACTTTTGCTTTCCCTATTAAGGTGTCTTTATCTCAACCCATGAGTTTTCTCACCTCTGGCTCTCCAACTCCCTCCCCCATTCACCCAGGGGGCATTGAGTGAGTGGCTGTGTAGGACTTAGCTGTCAACTGCGTTTAAACTACAGATCAGGTAAAGGATGCAGCCCCACAGCAAGAAAGAAGGAGGAGAAAATCAGCTGTCAAGTACATAGAGGGGAAAAAGAGGAAAATGTGGCTGAATAGGCACACTGGTATATAGTTGCTTCAGTTTGAATCCTGAGAACACATCATCTTTTAAAATCGTAAATCAAGTGGCAGATCCCATGGTGCACAAATTTGTAGTGGTGTACAATATTAAAATAAATACTGATCTCTCCTTAAAGTTCTACCAGCATCTCAATATTTTGGTCAAGAACGAAAAGATTCACTATGCACTTTCTACAAGGGCTTTCTTTAAGGAGGGTGCTCTCTCTAGTTTAATGAAAGTCAGCAGTAACATGCTGCTACTATTTCAATCTGAGACACCTACAGTGGTATGGCAAACTACACATTTCATTTGAAGAGCTCTGCTACCCTAACACACACAACATTGCCAACATACATTCATTGTCTGTCTCTGGGGATTCAGTGAGCTGTGGATTTGCTGCAACCAGTATGGCTTTTTCATCTGATGGAGAGGTCATTTCAGACTCCTGGTAGGTTGTTTCACTTCATGAAAAGAAAGAGATAAATTAATCATAAAGCTTGAAAACAAACCTTTAAGAGCTTTACAAATTAGTTTCTCATTTTAGAATCTTCAAGTTTCAAACCACAAAAATACAAGCAAAATTAGAAATTCCTCTATCAACATATTCAATTTGTGACTCAATTTGTAATTCATTTTGTAACTCATTTTATGCAACGAATTAAGTACTTAATATTCTTTCCAGCTATCCAATACTAGATAATAACACAACAGAGGTGTATTACAGAATAATGTATTATTTGTCTTCTGTAGGAAGAGGACAACTACAATGACAGACATTCAGAACCAACTGAACAGAATTCTGTACAGGTGAAAGTCACCACTTGAAATTAAGGGTTCTCTCACTGCTGACATTCTGTCTTTATTAATCAGCAGTTGCAGCTTTTGAAGTACCTGGTCCCTTTCTATAAACAAAGAGATGCTACATGAGCACATACAGAAAACAGAAATTAAGTGCAAAATATACTGTCAGAAAGCATTCAAACGCCAAAATAAACCCACTGAAGTTACAGGAATCTCAGGATTCGTTTTTAACAACACAATTTTTACACAGGAAAAAACAGGGCTTATGTTCACAGCATCTGCCTAGAAACTCTCAAAAGGTCTGTTATGGGACTGTTGAATGAAGTCTTTATCATCATACTTTGGGTTCTGCAATGATTTGAGAAAAAAAGGCTCAAATTCACAGTTAGTCAATGTGCATTACATTCATGCCAGATTACTTCTGGTCACAGACAGAATGGAATAGACAGGCCTTTACATATAAGAACGCAGGAAAGAACTAATCCCAGGTCAAAATCAGTTTTCAAACACAGAAAAGCCAGCTGCTATGCTGTATGAACCCAAATATGTATCTACTTCATAAGCTCACCCTTCATTTCCAGCCCCAGAAGTTGCAGCCTCAGCAGCTTTGAACACCAACTTATGCTCAGGAAGAGTATGATATTCAGCATTTGATTCTTCCACAAATCCTACAAAAATGAAGAGGTGGATGACTTTCCTGTTGCACTCAACATCACTTCTTTTAAATTGCTCATATTAGTTTAAAGTGATTCTTTATGCATTTCAGCTAGGACAGGGACTTAACAAAATAATGCTACCAAGACTTCAAATGCATAGATGGTCCGTGTTCTTCTTTCCAGTAGAATGAGAAGTCTGATGCATAATTTCAGTCAAACAATGTAAAAACTCCTGCAAATTATACAAGTACCCCTAAAACATAACCAGAAGCCAAAGTTTTAAATATGTATCCCTTTCAAAACTCCCATACTGTTGTGTTACACACAAAAATGTCAGCCAAGGAAAGTATACATTCGCAAGGTCCAGGACACCTAAAAAAAGACTTAAAACATGGAGCTAATTTTAAAAGCCTAGAGCACTTGTGAAAACTCATCATTAACTGCTGCACTCATCAGTAATTCCATCTTTTGAAGACATCTGAAAAATTCAGAAACTTAGGTTATCACAGGACAAAACATACCTGCTTCTTTTCTTCGTCCTGAAGGATCTGGTTGTTTCATCTGGAAAGGTTTATCCTCAACCACTTCACCTTCTTCCTCCTTCTCCAAACCTTGAACATCAACCATTTCTTCAGTGGAAGAATTAGCTGGTTTAGCAGCTATAAAGATGACATCATCTTCAAAATCACCAGGTGATTTTGCATCATGATACTCCAAAGTAGTTTGGTCTGATCTGACAGAGAAGTTACTGTTGTCCTTGCTGACATCCATCTTCTCCAAATCACCTCCAGGTACGCTTTCTGAAGACTCCTGCAATTCAGCATGATCACCCCCAGGACTGCTCAGATTAAACAGAGTTGGTTTAGTTCTACTTTCAGACCAAGCATCCTCCACCAAGCCATGATGCTCAGATGAAGCTCCAAATTGGGCTTTATCATCTTCTGTCACCTGAAAAAAAAAAGTTCAGATCAGCAACATGAGTCTGCTTTTTGTCAAAGCAAAACAAAAAAACCCAACAAATACTGACATTTCTAAGTTACATCCCCTTAGTGAGGCAATGAAAAATTAATTCTCATTCTTGCACTATCTTAGATTTAAGGCTGAGGGTAAAAATTAATCCCACTTTAATTGCTTATTGAGTTTCCATGACATTGAAGAATTAAGATTAAATCAGTCTTGCTCATAATGTCATCTCAAGGCTCTTCACTGGATTTACTAGTGTGTTTACAGGAAGATAAAGCTTTGCCTAGTAAAATCCTAACTCAAGATTTCTCTATTTTATGCTTGCCCTTTCAACACATATGCACTACTAAAATATGCTGGTGTTCAACTATGCCTGTGGCATGGAACAAGTAAATGAATCTGGCCACAGTGCCACTATTAGTAAGAATTTCATACAGGAGAGAGCTCATCTTGTTACAGTTGAGTAAATCCTTGTAACACACATGAGCTACTCACACATGGGATAGTACCACATGCCCCTGTTGGTCCCTGATTTGGGTACATGGTGCTGGCTACTGCCTGATGGGCTGAACCACAGAATCCAGCTACACAGCTGCAGGAGCAGAAGGGAGCACAGCTGGTCAGATGGACCCACTGCATTTGAAAACTACATGGATGCTATCCCTGGTGCAAGGCAAGAAGCAAACCCGAGAACTTTACAGCTGGGAGAACAAAACACTACAGATCTCTTCATCAGGAGTCCCTTTTTACCATCATTTAAGTAAAACCAGCATTGCAAAAAGACAGGTTGAAAGTCAATGCATCTTTATGACTTTTTTTACTTTCCCAGATGTTCAATTTGCAAAATTTAACAAACCCAAACAGGAGGCTCCATCTGTATTCCTTACTTTCCTGCGACACTAGTATTTGAAAAGGCACAGCTGAAAGGTGAACTAACATTCTGAACAACCAGAGGTCCTAACAACATCTGAATAAAACCCACCAAGGTCCCTGATGTTTGTTATGAATATGATCCTGCAAGAACATGATGTTACAAAATGTCCAGCATAACACAATCTTATTTTAACCAAATCCTACCATTCTGATCCACAATCCAGATTCTCAGTACAAGGAGTTTTGGCAAACATTTAAGTCTAAATTAAATCACAGCATTATCTGCAAAACTCAGTTACTGTAGCCCAGCTTACCCCAACAGTCCACTTTGCATGTGAGCTCTCTTCCCTGAAAGATATTCTGGGTTCCTTTGCTCGTAGAGGAGGAGTAACTGATCGTCCTGGGGATGCAGAGGGAGTTGCTAGGGGTGTAGTGCGAAGGCTGGACCTGAGAATAGACTGAGGAGTAAACCCAGGAAAACCAGAAGATGTGGCCAAAACTTTAGCTCTCTAGGAAAAGAAATAAAAATACTTAAATTAAGACCAGTTCAATCTTCAAAACAGAAGACTGTACTTAAATTACAAAAATTAAATTAGCTTGAATTACGAACTGGGTTTATAGCAGCATAAGGTTTTGCCTATGCACTGTTCTTCCAAAAACAGCAACATTTTAAAGATAAAAATGAATGCTTTTTATATTTCCCTTGGTTCATCTTCATAGTGCCAACAAAATAGAAGTTGTTTTTCCAAATTACTTCTTCAGGAACTAAGGATATGACCTATTGATTTCTGCAAGGTTATCTCCTATCCCACTAATTTTTGCATTTCCTACACTGCTCTTGTAAAAGGCACACATTTTCAACTTTACTCTACACAACAGCATTTCCAGTCACTGCATCTGACAGCAATTCTTTTTTTCACTAATTAATCAGCTGCACACAAGAGGAAGTGACACTGCTGCAAAAATACCTACACATCTTCGTGTAGAAGCATTCAGTTGTTCTTATCTCAGATTATTTTCCAGTATTGAAAGGGTTCAGAAAGAGGAGGATGAAGCTAGTTCGTTGGTACGGACGGTACTTCATAAGAAGAGGGTGGAAAGATGGAATTGTTCCATACAATGAAAATAAATTTAGTTCACAAAGCTATAGGACAAGCTGTCCACTGCAATCAGGTGAGAACTGAAGTTTCCTGCTTAAAAGTTTACTATTCACAACATACTGCTTCCAAAAGGGCTGTGTATACAATAACCACGTGCATACCGAAAATTTCAATCCAGAAGCATTTCTACTAAATTTCACTTTAAACAAACCTCATAAGTTTTTCATTTGGTTGGTTGCTACTGACTTTTTAAAATACAAACCTTGATCACAAGAGGAGTTTCCAGTAAATTCAACTCTGCTGCTCTTGGCAGACTCTTTAGGGAGCTGGAGCGATGTGTGGTTGATCTCAGGGGGCTGGATGATGCCACACAAGAAGTGGAAGCCGTGCACGGGGACTGCCGGCCCTCATCCTGTGCCGCAGAGCAGGAGGGAACAGGACGAACCACCAAATCCAGCAACCTGGTAAAACACACAACTTCAACTAGCAACATCAAGAAAGAAATGAAAAAAAGCATGCTGTGATCATCTCAGATGATGCAGAACAAAAACAATGCCTGAACAAGAAATACAACCTCACTGCTGGGGGTGATCTGTCCCACAAAACAGTGACAGGCACGCTGGGGCATTTTTTCATTATTTCTTCACATTCCATGCCTAATTTCCTAAATCCCTATCTCTGACATAAGAATATCCCAATTTTAAATGGCACAATTGACCAGCTTTCAGCAGTGGAGAAAACTCATCTACATTTCAATGCAGGGACCATTTCAAATTGTCCACCTAATTTTGACCCTAAATTGACTTTTTCTTTGAGATATGAAACTAAATGCAACAGAATCCTTGGTAAACCAAAGCATACACACATGCACATGCATATACATGATAAGCAACACCATTTTGAAATATAAAGTTTCTAGATCTACTATACCTTGAACACTTCTGAGAAAGTTTTGTAATAGGTGTCCCAAGAAATGCATCAGGCAACTCTGCACCGGGGAGAGGATGTGTACTGACTGCTGGCTCTGTAGGTCTAGGACTAGAAGGAAAACAAAACTGCAACTCACTGTCATTCCCTCAAAGTCCAGCAATACCAGAATTAAAGTTTATTTAACCACATCCCATGCAGGACAATCACCTGACAATTACAAGCTTCTTCTCTACTCTTTATAGTTCTGCTTATTTTTAAATAAACAAGCAGGAACCAGTAAAATATTTACTATGTGATCACAAAAACGAGTCGAAGTTGGTACACTAGTGACAGTTTTGAGTTTCAGCTGTCTTAAACACTGTAAACACATTTGCCATAATGTAAATACATGTATTTGTATGGAGAAGATTATCATAGCAGAAAAACTCTCTAAACACTACTTATGATGAATTGATTCTTACACGTTATATACTATATGTGCAAAAAAGCAAAACAAAGCTTTATTCACCTTCCCACCAAAAAACTAACACAATTCAAATTGAATTCTCTTTCTCTCCCCCTACCACTCACTCTCTCTCTCTCCACCTCTCTCTCCAAACACATAGCTCAAGACTAACTTTTATAAAAGGCTGCTTACCTATCATAATGTGAGATTTTTTTTTTCTGCTCATTTCCTAACCATACTTCTCCAATTTTGGATAACACTTTACTGATGAAAGTTGCTCTTGTATGTACATTTCCAGTATTAGCCTGCCTCGTTGCTGTTGATAATGGCTTTGGCCTTGGGACTGTAAAAGCAAGAAGGAAAAGTATCAGCCTTGTGTTACCCAAGTGCTGGCCAGCTGCACATCATGTTTCCCTTCTCTAAAATTACCTTCTCTTAGGACCGATGAAGGCAAACGGTATGGCTTGGCTCTCTCCACTGCCAGCTTTCTCTGAACTGTGGGAAGGATCTTGCCATATTGGTCTAACAGAGAATTTCTGGCAGCTGCTCTCTCTCTCAAGCGAGGGTCACGATCATTCTGACAAAGGAAGTGGGCAAAGCAAGAAGATAACAATTTACCAGAAGTTGCACAGAAGTTCATTGCACAGCACCATCTCTGCTCTTTCTAACTAAGGCCTACATTTGCTCTACAGACAAAGGAGAACAAATCCACTGCACAGAGCCACAGCAAGTTCCAAGCTCCACCCAGGTGTACACACGAACTTCACCTGGTAGTTTCAGATAAGTGCAAGGAAGACTACTTAAAAAACCCAAAAAACTCCAAACTTACAAGTAAAATCCATAAGGCAAATTTTACCTGTGGAGCACCTAGACTACTCTCAGATAAAAGCAAGATACAAAGCCACGACATACAACATATGCTTAACTCCACAGAAACAAGTAATAGAAACAACTTCCATAACCTAAACCATACATAACAGAGGGATCAGAGGATCTGAATGAAAAGACAAGATACATATTTATTCCTCAGATGCAAATAAACTTTTTTAACTGGCATCAACCAAGATCTGTAACATTTAGTTCAAAATTTCACACAGCAGGGTATCTACCCTTACCGTCAGAGTGGCCTTGATGGACTGATTCAGCTGCAGTGCTGGGATGTAGTTGGCACGCTGCAGATGGTGGACTAGGAGGAATTCATGGTTCTGAACACCAGATTTGGTCTGTAAAAACTTCTCCAAACACTCCTGTGAGAAATAACACATTGCAAACATCCATTACGATTCTGCCTCTTCTCTTGCCAAAGAGACACTTAAGATGTTTTGGTTTCTTCTCCAAACTCACTTTTTCTGTGTCTGTGAAGGGCAGCTTCAGCAAATCCTCCATGAGCCCCATCTCCTGACAGATTTCATACATGTGCTTCAGCAGCTCTTCTACATTTAGCTTTGTGGTGTGTTGCTGCAGCAGACCCCAAGCCTCCACCATGCACCTGCAGTTAAGGGTTTGGACATGGAAAGGAATGGCAACACTGGAGCCAAAAAGATGCCCCACGGGGATGGCATTCATTCAAAGATCAACGGAAATGGAGGGGAGCCCCCTTTGGAGCATCACTTCTCCACATTTCCCAGTATCTGAATGCCAAACCAGTGGGAGATTTCCTCACCTGTTGGACAACAAGACGGTGAGGAACAGCCGCACTTCGCTGCTGCTGGACAGGGATGGCTTCATCATCTGGATGTACCTGAGGGCTCGCCTGTGCTCCCCCTGGCACATGAGGGACTGAATTATCCTCATGTGCTGCCATGGCACAGTCTTGATTGTAGCTGGATGGAAGAGCAGGGCCAGGGAATTCTGGACAAGTTGAGAGCAGCTGCGTTACCACAGATCCACACACACCAGTGCAACAAACACAGACAAAACTTTCTGCAGCAAGGCTGGACGTGGCTTAGACAAACTTAGATGTCTAACTAACAAAATACATGATCCAGGACACAGCAGTAAAAATTCCTCAGTATTTGCAGGCAAAAACAATCAGCCATACAAAACAAAGTGAATGTCTTAAAAGGAAGGATTCAGAGTTTTCTAAGTTAACAAAACTCTGTTTACAAACATTCCTTTTTATAAATACATTACTAAATAATCAGTTACTCGACAAACAAATTGAGTCTATTAATATGGTGACGGGCAAAGAACAACCTAAAGCATTAGGAAGAACAGGCTGAAAAGTCACTTCTGCAGTCTTCTCTCTCAAATCTTCCTGCTACCATCAGTTTCCATGCTTCAAGTGCCCAAAACACTCTTTCAGAAACAGGGCCCAACCAATCTGCTGAAAACCTAACCACAGACAGCTTTGAAAATTCAAATATTAAGCATTGTTAAAGTTGATTACTCCTTGGTTTTAATCAAACTCCTGTCAAAGTAGTTAAAGCAAAATTTCAAATCGTAACTTATTGCTGAAGATGCCAGAGCAGCGTTACAAAAAAAGCTTCTAATGCTTCAACAGTTCCTAATACCCAAGTACCAATTTTTAAAAACGTTTTTATTGATTACAGCTCTGCAGTGCCATGTGTGTCTAACTCAACTGTTTCATACTTACTTCATAGTCATTGTGATCTAGGAGCCAAAATCCTTGAACCAACTTAACAAGACCCCAAGGGATAGCAAAGGCAGTTAGAAAGGAAACAAGGAAAGTTTCTGTTTTGTTTGGAAAGGAATGCATGATATCCAACAGCAAGTATATTGTCTGAGAGTATCTAATTAAGGTGAATAAATTGCTAAGACCAAAAACTTGTATCACATAACATTTAGCAAAACACGGTAATATTAAAACAATAGCAAGCAGAAAATCCTAATGTATTGATCTTGCCATTTAAAGATATTACAACCTCTCATATCAATAATCAGGTCCTAACCACAAATCAACATTCTGAATATACTTGGAGAAAGAAACACTTGTGGATTTCTGTAAGGAAATCAAAAAGGCAAATATTGGGTATAAACTCAGGCTTCTGTTTCTGTCTGAGAAGCTACC
>JBBMKD010037020.1:0-21423 GCA_037834095.1 Argya squamiceps
GGTTCCCCAGCAGTCGCCAAAGGATCGGCGCGTAAAGGAACGGAGCCGGCCTCGCTTGCAGGTCTGAGGATCCTTTACCAAAGCTGTAACAACTGAAACCAAGCACAGGGGCGAGGACCCCTAACAGTGGCCATGCAGTAGTTTTCAAGGGGAAGGGGTAAGGGATGAGTTTTGGGGTTGTGATATATGATATAAAATAAATTCGTGCTTCAAACTAAGGTTTCCAAAATTGTAGAAATCTTCCCACAAATGGAGAGAGAAACTAATTTGTAATTGTAAGAACACAGACCAGTGACAGGGTGGATTCCAGATTTGCAACAAAAAGGGGTGGCTCGGCAGGAGATGGACCATCTACCAGGGCAGCTGGCTACTCCCTTGGTGATTGTTACCTGACATGGATCTGAGATAAGGAGATCAGCGATGTCATGTATCAGCATCCCAATGTCAAGTTCTCGGAAACCAAATCAAACCCTCAGCTCTGCCCGGAAAAAAATTTTGAAAACCAGCAACAAGAAAAGAAAATACATGAATATGCGTGTTGAGCAAAAGCGAACAAAGACCTTGCCTTAAGGAAAAAAAGCTGTATAAAAACTGTCTCCCAGAACACTGAGTTTATGAACGGGAGGAGTTCGGTTCCATAGAAGCCGTCTCTGCGTTCACCCAACGGTGATTCCTGGGATCAAAGTTGTCTCTTTTATTGTGGCTGTCCAAGATCGCTTTTCATGGTGAAATAAAATTGCTTTCTATTAAATTGGCTACGTATCTTCTATAACAATTGGTGCCGTGACTCGGATACAATTTTGGGATCCAAGGGACCTCCCTTGTTCAGGAGATGCCCCCACTGATTTTAACGGCCTGATGGGGTGGGGAAACTCTGTGGAACCAATTGTCTCTCAAACAAATTTAGGCCAGAGCCACAATAAAAGATGGGGATACAGGTTCAAGAGCTCTCGGAGAACTCAGGGTAGACCCAGGAAAGGGGGTCTTCAGGACCCACGGCAGTTTCTCACTCATAAAATTCCACATGCACAAAGAGCCCACGCAAGAAAAAGACCTGTATGTATTGCGTGGTTGAGTGGGAGTGATCAGGCGAATGAATGAGACGTAATTTTATCACGACCCGAGTGTGGACCCTGCGGTCACATTTCCATCCTCCCGCGAGGGAATTGGTCTGCCAAAGGGGCAGCGAATTCAACATGATAAACTCATTTTATGCCTAAAACCCTAAAACTAGGGGAGTTTTGGGGAACCAGTTACGGAAAGCTAAAAGGGAAGGTACATTCCTTCAAGTTCAGGAACTGGTAAACCTTTTAGCTTAGGACTTGGTAAGTCCAAGAAAAAGAGGAAAATAGAGAGCTCATTGCTGGCCGAAAACCCACAGACCAGTTCGCTGCAGGGTAAGTAGCCTGTAATACTGACCCAACCTAGTTAAAGTGATGTACAGGTAGAAGTTTAAAATTTTTTGTGTGTGTGCATTTGAGGAAGACCCAGCACAGAATCCCGAAAAGTAAATAAATTCCTAACATTAGGGAAAATGGGACAGAGAAAAAGCAACCTCAGAAAAAGACGCAAGAAAAACACGTGCTGGAAAAAGAGAGCAGCACTCTTGAAATCCCACGAGATAGCCCATTGGAATCGATGTTAGAACATTGGGAGGATTGTCCCAAGAGAAGAAGAAAATCTAAGGAGAAAATGATACACTACTGTATAGAAGTGTGGGGGAGTAAGGAAATCAGGAATCACCTAATCTGGCCCACGCTTGGCACTTTTGAAAAATGGACCTGCAGAGCCTTAAACAACTATGTGGATAGCAAAAAACTGCAGGACCAGGAAGAAAAGGACTATGCAAAAATATGGGAAGGATCAAGAATAGGGTTATTCCTGATAAAAACCAAGAAGGGAGCCGCAACCCGGAGCGACACGCGGGTTGTCCCCCTAGACAATCTCCCACCTCTGTATCTTGTACCCACGCTGCCTGTGCAAGCCCGGGCACCTCCACTTTTACCCCCAGGGTCCATGCTTCAGCCCATACCAGCTCAAGCCCTTCCATTGGAGGTCTCGGCCACCCTGCCAGCCCAAGCCCCTATAACGTTTCCTTCACAGGCTGCACAGACTCTTTCACAACTCCCGCCCCCACTTTCACCACAGCCCCTAGATCCCCCACCCTCATGAGCTTCCATGATCCAACCCCCGCAGCCTTTTTCCCAGTCCCTGCCACTGTTTCCCCCCCAGTTCTCAGAGATCCCACCCTCACAGGCTCCTGCACTGCAGCCCCCACAGGTTTTCCCCCAGCCCCCGCCATTGTTTCCCTCCCAGCCATCAGAGATCCCGCCTTCGCTGGCACAGGCTCCTATCTCCCCACCTCCACAACCCTTTTCGCAGTCCCAGCCTCAACATGCTGCACAGCCAGCTGGAGCCAAAAAGCAAACTACACATACCGAGGTAATAAATTCTCCTCCAGCAAGCAGAACCCAGCAGAAGGCAAAGAAGGTAAATGATAAGGATAGTGAAGATTAAGAAGATAGACACAATCTCCTCCCCTTAAGAGAAGTGCCAACCGCACCATGGGTTGTCGGTTATGTGAATATACCAATTAATACTGGGGATGTGAGAGCTTTTAAGAAAGAAATTAAAAGATTGATGGATGACCCTTTTAGGGTCGCAGATATATTGGATTAATTTCTTGGAAATAGCATATTCACTTTTAAGGATATTAATTCTATATTAAGATCACTATTTAATAATGAGGAAAGGGAAATGATTAGACAAGCTGGTGTACGAGACTGGGAAAGCCGAAACCTGCAGGGGGCGACAGGAGAACAGAAATGGCCCAGCCAAAGTCCAGGGTGGGATGCTCAGTCAGAGGAAGGCTGACGGAATATGATAGACTTGAGAAACATCGTGATACAGGGCATACAGGAGGCAGTACCAAGAGGACAGAACATCAGCAGGGTATTTGGAGAATGCCAAGGGAGAGACAAAACCCCGACAGACTGGTTGGACCGGCTGCGAAAAAGCTTGCAGGTATACTCAAGGACAGACCCTAATTCTCCAATAGGGGAAGTGTTATTAAAAACCCAATTTGTTGCCAGATCATGGGAATATATAAGGAGGAAGCTTGAGAAAATAGACAATTGGCAAGAAAAAGTATTACAAGAGTTATTGAGGGAAGCCTGGAAAGTTTACATGAGGAGAGATGAAGAGAAGCAAAAAATACAGGCAAAAGTACTTCTTGCAGCTGTCAGGGAAGTACAAAAACAAAAATGCTCTGGGGACCCAGTAAAATCAACACAGAACCATGATACTCAGAAGAGGCAGTCTGCTCCCCCAAGCAAGAACTCAGATAATCAAAGAGAACTCCCAGAATGTTTTTATTGCAAAAAGAAGGGGCACTTTAAAAAAGATTGTAGGAAGAGGATGAGAGATGAAAAGATCTTTCAAGAGGACTAGGGGTGTCAGGGGCTTTTTATTTTGGGGACCAGAACATCTAATGAGCCCTTGATAAAATTGAACGTAGGTCCCCAAAACCAGGTAGTGACTTTTTTGGTCAAGACACAAGGACAGAGAAAAGGACATTACAGAAGTTGACACCAGGATGCGCTAAGTGCAAGGAAACAATGCTGGTTATAGGCGCTAAGGGCGATCCGTTCAAAGTGCTGATTATTAAAAATGTAGAAATAGAATCAGAGACTAAGATCTGCCTAGAGAATATGTTATTAGTAGAAGAAGCAAATTATAATTTGTTAAGAAAAGATATGATCATAGCTCTTAGAATAAATTTGATTGTAAAGGAATCACAACTAGTGGTAAGTTTATACAAATTGACCATGAAAGATGAAAGGTGTGGCACTCTCAAGGGGAAGCAGGAAAGCTGGAAATAGAGCCCATTGTCATTGCAATAGAAAGGCCAGAGGACCCAATTAGAGTTAAACAATATCCTCTTTCTATGAAGGGGAGGAGGGGGTTAAAACCTGTAATAAATGACCTGGTAAGAAAGGGAACATTAAAACCTTGCATGTCAAGACACAACACACCCATTCTGGCAGTCAGGAAAATGGATGGGAGTTACAAGTTGGTCCAAGATCTACAGGCTGTTAATGCAAGAACCAAAACCTGGTTCCCCATAGTTGCAAACCCATATACCCTTTTAAATCGAGTCTCCCCTGAGGATGTCTGGTACAGTGTAATAGATTTGAAAGATGCCTTTTGGACTTGTCCCCTAGCTGAAGAAACTTGGGATTATTTTGCCTTCCAGTGGGAAGATCCAGAGACAAATAGAAAACAGCAATTCAGGTGGACATCCCTGCCTCAAAGGTTTGTTGATTCCCTGAATTTATTTGGCCAAACTCTTGAACAACTATTAAGTCAGTTTGTACCTACAGAGAGAACTAAACTATTGCAATATGTTGATAATTTGTTAGTAGCAGGTCCAAAGAAAAAACATGTGAGGGCAAGCACCATAGCACTATTGAATTTTTTGGGAGACAAGAAATTAAATGTCTGTAAGTCCAAACTACAGTTTACAGAATCTGAGGTAAAATATTTGGGACATTAGATCTCCAAGGGAAAGAAAAAATTGGACCGTGAGAGGATAGCAGGTATCATTGCTTTACCTTCTCCATGAACAAAGAGGGAAATCAGGCAGTTATTAGAGCTTTTGGGATACTGCAAGCAGTAGATTGAGGGGTATAGTAAGAAGGTAAAGTTCTTGTATGAGAAGCTGACAACTGATAGACTGAAATGGACAGAGCAAGATGAACAAGGATTCAAAGAGCTGAAAAAACCACTTGTAGCCGCTCCAGTATTAAGCCTCCCCGATGTAAAAAGACAGTTTCAGTTATTTGTGGATGTTAGTAATCATACTGCTTATAGTGTTTTAACTCAAGATTGGGCGAGGACTAGGAAACCTGTGGGGTATGTATCCAAACTTCAGGATCCTGTGGGCAGAGGGTGGCCTACTTGTTTATCAGCAATTGTGGCAGTTGCACTGCTGGTAAAAGAAGCTACGAAAGTCACTTTTGGAGCTCCATTGGTAGTATATACTCCTCATAACATAAGGAGCATTTTACAGCAAAAAGCAGACAAATGGCTCACAGATGCCAGGCTCCTAAAGTATGAAGCTATTTTAGTCCACTCACATGGCCTAGAATTATGGACAACTGCTGCTCAAAATCCAGCTCAGCTTCTGTTTGGTGAAGCATTAGAGGAGCCTACTCACAGTTGTGCACAAGTGGTGGAACTTCAGACAAAGATAAAGCCAGATTTGAAAGAGAAAGAATTTGAAGAAGGAGAGAGATGGTTTGTAGATAAGTCAGTGAGGGTTATAAAAGGAACAAGAAAGTCTAGATATGCAATAGTGGATGGTAAGTCAAAAAAAGTGGCAAAGTCAGATCCTCTAAATGCTAGTTGGTCAGCTCAGGCTTGTGAATTATATGCAGTATTGCGGGCACTTAAAAGACTAAAAGGGAAAAAGGGGACAATATTCATGGATTCAAAATATGCATTCAGAGTAACTCATACCTTTGAAAAAATTTGGGAAGAGAGGAGTCAAATTTACACTTGTGAACGAGAGTTAGTTCATAGAGAAATAATAAAACAAATTTTGGAGGCTATTAGAGAACCCAAGGAAATTTCCATCATGCATGTAAAAGGACATCAAGTAAGAATGCAGTTTTGAACTGGAGGAAATAATTTGGCAAACAGAGAAGCAAAAAAAGCAGCATTACTGATGGTAAGTACACCTAAGGTTAAAAGGGATGAGACTCAGGAGTATCCCCCATGCCCTTCCTAAAAAGAAATTGAAAGGCATGAAAAAATAGGAGGAAGATTTAAAAAAAGTAGATAGAAACTACCAGATGGGAGGAAGCTACTATCTAAAGATTATACTAAAAATATCTTGAAAAGACTTCATCAGCAGACTCACTAGGGGGCACAAGCCCTTGCAGAGCAGTTTCTAAAATTCTTTGGGTGCAGAAGAATTTATGAATTGGCAAAACAAAAGGTGCAAGGGTGTATGATACGCCAAAATATTAATCGGACCAGATCAAGACAAACAGCCTTGGGAGGGCACCTGCTAGCCTATCACCCATTTGAAAGGATCCAGGTGGATTTCACCAAATTACCTAAAGTAGGAAGGTATAGATACATGTTGGTAATAGTGGACAAATTGACTCACTGAGTTGAGGCTTTCCCAAGTGCAAGGGCTACAGCCCAGACAGTGTCCAAAATATTATTAGAAGAAATTGTTCCCCGATATGGAATAGTAGATCATATAGACTCAAACCAAGGGATTCATTTTACCTCAAAAATCATCAAACAACTAGCAAATGCTTTAAGAATTCAATGACAATATCACACCCCATGGCACCCACAGAGCTCAAGACAAGTAGAAAGGATGAATCAGACATTAAAGGCACAGCTATCAAAGTTAATGTTAGAAACAAAAATGTCTTGGGTAAAGTGTCTCCCTCTCACTCTATTAAACATCAGGACTATGCCTCACTCTGAGACTGGACTGTCGCCGTTTGAAATGTTCTGTGGAATGCCTTATGAACACGGGATGCTGGTGGGGCACCCTAGAATAGAAGATGGCCAAATTCAACCCCATTTAATAGCTATAAGTAAGAACCTGCAGGACTTGAGAAGGCATGGACTGATAACACAAAGCACTCCCTTAGGGTTTGCTATACATAAAATACAACCTGGAGATGAGGTACTAATCAAAACCTGGAGAGAAATCCCACTGACACCTCACTGGGAAGGCCCTTTTCTTGTCCTTCTCACCACACATACAGCTATCAGAACAGCAAAAAAAGGCTGGACTCATGCCTCACGAGTGAAAAAAATCGAACATCAAGAAGATGCCCCAAAGTGAAAGGTGTCCTCGTCTCCAGAAGACTTAAAAATAAAATTACAGTGTCACTGTAAATAACCGAGGGGGATCAGATAAGTTGTCTGGAACCAATTTGTGAATGTTTTCCATGTATTCATTTTAAATGTGCATATTGTAAAAAAATTTGGGTCACACACTGCAGAAGAAGATATAGACCTAAGGGCTTATGTACCAAGTGCCTGGAGGAAGAACAGAAAGTGACTAGCTGTGTCTTAGTGCTTGCTACTGATTTGGGTTTGCTAGAGTTAGATTCTCCAGAGTGGTATTTAATATACAAAAAAAGAATAGGGAGAAAATTGGATGCAAAGGCACAAGTCCTTGCAATCGAGTACTGAAAGACAAAGAAGCTACCCTGCAGGGCTGACAGAGTCAGATTATCGAGGTGGGGCATTTTCAAGAGGAGGTATGTGGTTTGGACCTGTAACAGAACCCCTGAAGAATACCCTTGCTGCCAAAGAAATGGTTTACCTCACCACTGGCTGCTATCCCGCGGGCAAAGGCAAAGGCTGAGGAGTACACCTGTGGGGACTCCTGATGGTCCTGAACCTAGCCATGTGCCAGACAGCTGGGTTGCACCCAGAAGATCAGTCTAGGCGGAGCCCCTCAATCAAATGTGAGCAGTGCTTGCAGATGGCTCTGGAGGGGCAAGTGGCCACGAAAGTTCTGGCATACCAAGCCCAGTATGACTGTCACAAGGTAAAGAGAATAGGTACTGTACCTTCAATGGCACTAAATATAAAACGTGTGAATTGGAAGGGGGGGGTGGTATGCCACAACCCAAGAGCAATATCTAAGGACGAGCAGTCAAAACTTACATCCACCAAAAGGAAAACATCCACCCATACAGTATACAAACGAAAAACTAGGTGGGTGCCAACTATTCCAACATGTAACCAATGCAATCAGACTGTGTGGATAGGAGGTAAAATCAATTTTTGTGGCCTACTTTCAAGTTAACAAATTGTGTTATGATAGTAGTCAGCTAAAAATGTGTATTATGGGTGGGAAAACTTACTGAGCAGGAAAGAACCTGAAACATGATAGAAAATTCTCACTAAGCAATGAACCTATTATACTTGACCTCCTCAAGGATGATAATGATAGGGATATGTTTGCAATTTGATAAGACTTTCTGCTTTTCAAGAAATGAAGAAAAGCTAGATCCAGAAAATAAGATGAAACTGATAACTCAAACTAAAATGACAAGAGTCAGAAGCAAAGAAGAAAAGGGTGGAACAAAAGAAGTTAAAGACTCTAAGTGAACACTACGAACAATTAGAAAAGCAATATAATAACGGAGGTTTACCTGCTTCTAACCATAATCTATTTATAGATTTAATGCAGGAGATTGCCACAGAACTGAGTCTGTTTAACTGTTGGATTTGTGGAGGACTTAAGTCAGTTTAAAAATGGCCACAAAAAAGTGAGACTTTAACTCCAGAGCAACTCTCAAAATGAGATAATGCCCAAATCTCAAAAACAATGCAGAGACCTGAAAGATAGATTTTGAATCAAACGGTAATTGAAACCATTTGTATTAGCAGAGAAGAAAAATAATATAATGAGATAGTATGATATACTCCTTGTATATCCACCTTAGCCATAAATTCAAATAATAAAACCAAGATTTGGCAACCAGAACCCCCGGCCAAATATTAGAGCCAAGGAAAAAAAGGTAACTGTAAGTGGTTTGATTCAATTGAGTTATGTTTGCATAAAAGCCCTAGAGCTAATCCTTCCCAATCTTTAGAAAGTCTGCGGGATTACTGGAAGAAGCCAAGAAAAATAAATATGAAGTGGAAAGCACCTGATGGCATATATTGGATATGTAGAAAGAAGGCCTATAGTGAATTACCTCTCAAGTGGAAAGGATCCTGTACACTGGAAATGATCCGGCCTTTCTTCTTCACATTACCCAAGTCAAAAGGCAATTTATTGGGTGCTCCTTCGTATAAAACCTTGAGTAAGAAAAAAAGAGAATTAAAGAAAGAGGTTCCTATAGCAGGTGGAAGCCAAAAATGGGGAGAAGAAGAATGGCCCGCAGAAAGAATAATTGCATATTATGGCCCAGCAACCTGGGCCCATGATAGAAGCGGAAGTTATGGGACCCCTATCTACCTACTAAATAGATTAATAAGACTTCAAGCTATAGTAGAAATTGTCTCAAACCATACCTCGGATGCTCTAGAGTTGCTGGCCAGACAACACTCTCAAATGCGGGCTTTTGTGTACCAAAATCATGTAGCTTTAGACCACCTGTTGGCAGAAGAAGGAAGGGTTTGTGAAAAGTTCAATGAGTCTGAATGCTGTATAAAAATTGATGATTATGGAGACACCATTAAGGGCCTGGCAGCTGAAATTAAAAAGGTAGCACATGTACCTGTTCAGAAATGGAATTCTATCCTCCAAGCCTCATGGTGGGACCAGTTGTTTGGACAAGGAGCTTGGTGGGAGAAGGTAGCATTCTTTATATTATGTTCCATTGCTGGGGTAATATTTTTACCTTGCTTGAGACCTTGTTTTATCTAATTAATACATTCTGTGGTACAAAGCATGGAGATCACAGCCCTGCCCACAGATCCAGAGCTTGCTACCAAAAAATCTGGTCAGACCTCTAAAGTGTCCAGAATAATGAACTTGAAAGAAGAAGAAAAGACAAGTAAAGCTGCAGAGGTTTTGGCTAAATTTGAAGAAAAGGTGAAAGAAGAGAACATTGTCTATCAGAAATACTATGAAATATCACAAGAGGAGTGGAATAATTACAATAAGTTTGAAAATGACTAGTAAATAGAAATTGTCACCACTCTCAAGTACAAGAAGTACCATTGGAAGAAAGAGAATTTAATAAAAGAAGTAGATTATAGAAATTAGAACAGTTACCTAGAATAGTCTGGTGTGTTAAGGACATTTTACTCACGCATCTATGTAAATGGTAAAAACCAAAAATTAAAAGCTAGTCATAAGGTTAAAAAGCACAAATTTAATGTGTTCATGTAAAAGGAGAAGCACTGTGGTATATGATGTAAAATAAATCCATGCTTCAAACTAAGGTTTCCAAAATTGTAGAAATCAAGCAACTGGAGAGAGAAACTAATTTGCAATTGTAAGAACACAGGCCAACGACAGGGTAGATTCCAGATTTGCAACAAAAAAGGAGTGGCTTGGCAGAAGATGGACCATCTACCAGGGCAGCTGGCTACTTCCCTTGGTGATTGATAGCTGATATGGATCTGAGATAAGGAGATCAGTGATGTCAGGTATCAGTATCCCAATGCCAAGTTCTTGGAAACCGAATCAAACCCTCAGCTCTGCCCGGAAAAAGGTTTTGAAAACCAGCAACAAGAAAAGAAAATACATGAATATCCATGTTGAGCAAAAGCAAACAAATACATTGCCTTAAGGAAAAAAAACTGTATAAAAATTGTCTCCCAGAACACTGAGTTGGTGAACAGGAGGAGTTCGGTTCCATAGAAGCCGTCTCTGCGTTCACCCAACGGTGATTCCTGGGATCAAAGTTGTCTCTTTTATTGTGGCTGTCCAAGATCGCTTTTCATGGTGAAATAAAATTGCTTTCTATTAAATTGGCTACGTATCTTCTATAACTGTTCACATCGTTCTGGTGCAGCCATCCCGGTCCACATGGTTCCAGTTTGTATGATCCCAGTCTGGATGCTCCTGACTCAGATGGTCCTGGTCTCTGCAGGCCCAGTCTGTAGGATCCCACTTCATGTGATCCCAGCCCTCATGATTCCAGTCTGGATGGTCGTGCATGGCACACACTCCAAGGCTCTGGAATTCCAGTTCCCAGCAAGGAAAAGATCTTCCTGCCCTTGAAGGCAAAGCTCTGGAGAAGGGGCCGAAAGCCAAGGGTGTAGCAGAATTTCTTAGGGAACGAGGACATGATCTATATTTGAAGTGAGGTTTGAACTACCCTAGCGTGGGATTCATCTCGTGAGGCCTGTGCAGCCTGTTGCGCAGGTGGAAATTCTCTGCCAAGGTTTGTGGCACAGTTAGAATTAGATCTTAAGGTGTTAACAAGGAACAGTGGGTTTTCTAGCAGTTAACAAGTATAGTAATTAGTGTGAACAGCTTAGCCGCCTTAAGAGTTTGTTAAACAACGTATGTTTACATTTTTCCCTGTGCTGCATGCCAGTGAGAATTCACCTGTAAAATGTAAACTATTGGAAATGTATATAACCTGCCATTTTAGACGAAATAATGGGAGAATGTAGCATTAACCATATTGGTCAGATCTGCGTTTTGCTCTCGTCCAACTTCGCATTATTTTTCGGGTTCCCTCGCTTTATCTGGCGCCTGAGCTTGGGACAATCACGCTTGGATGCAGTTTTAAGTTCGTTTCAATACGTTTTTAATATGCATATTTTAGCTTCGATGCGGTGGTTTTGATTTTTGAATACTTTTGCTTCAATGCAGTTTTGATGTTTAAATACGGGAAGACTCTGTTTTTGGACCCCTTCGCAGGTCGACCCGGGGTTGAATTTCCGGAGCTGGGAAGTTGGTCCGCGGCGACGGTCGCCTGTATCAAGTAAAGAGCAACATCGCCACGCCGTGGGGGAAGGTAAGCGGCAGTGAGAAACAAAGACTCAGAGAGTTATGGATGCAGAGCTGAAGGCGGGCACGCGGTTTCTCTTAAACCTTCTCTCTAAGAGAGGTGAAAAACTGAGGGAAAATGACTTAGAACAGTTGGCCCTGTGGACCAGGAAGAAAGGAAAGTTAAATAAGCCATCTTTGGTGTTTAGCACCACAGAATGGCATGAAATAGGAGATTTATTGTAGGATTCCGCGATCGCAGGCAGGAGAGACGGGAAGCTCGCGCAGAAACTGGGGGCGGTCTGGAAAAAGATCTTAAATACCTTGCAAACTGTCTCGGCCAAGAAAAAGTCTACTGAGGCCGCCATTCAGGCTCTTGAAGGGGCGGGGGATGAAAGAAAAGAAATCCACAATACACGCCCTAATAAGGGGGCAATGGCGCCGGTCAGCCCAACCGCGCAGGATGTACTAGATCATGTGAGCCAGGTGGAGGAAATGTCCCCGCCGCTGCCAAGACCGACTGAGAGCGAACGGGAAGTGGCTCATCCGCTCCACTCTGGGGGCGTGGTGAAAAAAACAAAGAGTCAGGCGGAGCCGAGGGCGGAGCAGGGCTGGCCCCAGTGACGAAACACGGGGGCGGAGTGCAAGGCAGAGATGGGAGCAAGGTGGAGTGGAGAGAGGCTGCGCGGTCCCCTCGGTTCGTGCAGAGGGAGTCGGCCCCGCCGGAGCCGGGGGAGCCAGCTCCGCAGGGCACAGCAGCTGCAGCGGCAGAGACAACAGCACAGCCACGCTGCACCATAACAGCAGCAGAGTGCCCCCTCCCTTCTGCGTCAGACTTGGAGGCATCAGAGAATGAGAGCCCTGCCTCTTTGTCCCACGGCAAACAGCGGCTGCAGAGAAAAGCACAGCGTGCAAATGAGTTACAAGTAACAAAAAAACTTGGTGAATGTCACACCGCCAAAATCAGTTGGAAAAACATCCGCAAATGCTCGGGTTTGGGGAAAAGTACAATTGCAGCATGGTTCCCACTGCATTTCACTAGAGCCGCTGCTTGAAACGGGATCCGATGTTTCATTTGTCAATCTATTATATTGGCCATCTGATTGGTCTTGGCAAGCTTCGAGCAACCACATTGTAGGAGTGGGCAGAATGAGAATTCCTTCGATAAGCACGGATCCCATCAGCGTCACGTTTGAAAACAATCAAGTTATTATAACTCGACCGTACGTCATGACTCTGCCCGTGAAACTTCCAGGACTGATAGGCAGAGATGTGCTGTCCCAGCTTGGCCGGTTTTAACCACAGACCAGCATTTTCCTTGATGGCCACTGCAGAGCAGCTGCCCATTCTGAAGATCACCTAGTTAACTGATACCCCTGTATGGGTCCAGCAGTGGCTCATACCCGAGAACAGGCTACAAATTGCAGAACAACTAATTCAGGAACAGCTTGATGCTGGACAGATTCAACCCTCTGTAAGTCTGTGGAACACTCCAATTTTTATTATACCCAAAAAATCAGGTAAAGACTGGGTTTTGTAACCAATTTGCCAACACCTTTCCGGCGCAATGATTTATCATTACATGGATGACATTCTTATTGCCACAAAGCAAACATTGGCAGAAACAAAATTAAACTGGTGTAGCTCCAGAAAAAATACAGCGATCAGCTCCTTGGAAATACTTAGGCTGGCTGATCACAGATGCGCAGATTCCTCCTCAAAAAATCATCCTGCATGACAACATTTCTACCTTGCATGATGTTGAAAAACTTTTTTGAGACCTGCAATGAGTTCGTACCATTGTAGGAATCACCAATGATGATTTACAACCATTTTTACCATGGTTTCAGGGCAGTGATGCTTTCAGCCCTCGGATTTGTACCCCCGCACAGCAAGATGCTCTGGTGCAGGTATCAGAAAAACTGCAACATGGTTGGAGTGCTCGCCATGTAGAACGTCTTCCATTGTCACTTTTCCTCTCCAATGCTGAAGCCTGCCCACTTGCCCTTGTTTTTCAGTGGCAAAAGAAAAAGGGGGAGAACCGATCCAGCTGGAAGTTTGAGTCAGCAGCAATTTTGCTTGAGTGGGTGTTTTTACCTGTTCAGCCAAAGTGTCGTGTCATGGGCAGAACAGATGCTTTTGCTGCATTGATACAAAAAGGCAGAGACAGAATTGTAGAAATAGATGGGAAAGAACCAGCAGATATTAGTGTTCCCATGAGAGATGAAGATTTGGAATGGCTGTTGAGACATTCTTGCATTGAAAGAGGCGTTGTTAAGATTTACAGGTGTGGTTCACAACAAGCAACCAAAAGGCTCGATGCGTCATCTGATCAGGCATCATCAGTGGTTGGAAAAACCTCTGTGTTCATTGAGACCGGTTGAGGGAAGGACAGTTTTTACTGACGCTGGCCAAAAGACAAAAAAGGCTGCGTGTGTTTGGCAGCAACAAGGAAAATGGTTGCAACATTTAATTAGGGGTGAAGCAGGACACAGTCTGCAAACCCTTGAATTGAAGGCCATGTGTTGGGCTTTGCAAACCTGGAACACAGAACCACTCAACGTTGTTTCAGACTCTCTGTACGTAGTTAGCGTTGTGCAGAGAATTGAGGATGCACTCATCAGACAAACCCAGAATCAGAGCCTTGGAGAGCTGTTTTTGCAGTTGTGCAGCGTGCTGAAACAGCATCAGTGTGTTTTTTGTGTCATGCACATTCGGAGTCACCAATGCAACAGTGGTTTGGGGGAAGGCAACATGCAAGGAGATGCTGTGGTCAGCTGTGTTGTCCATGTTCCTCCACAGAATATGTTTGAAAGGGCTCGCAACAGCCATGAAACATTCCATCAAAATGCAAGAGCCCTGCACCAAAAATCTCAGATTCCCCTGAATGAAGCACAAGGGATCATGCGTGCCTGCCCTCAGTGTAGTAATTATGGGCCTGGCCTTGGCCTAGGCACGAACCCAAGGGGACTGAATGCTTTAGAACTGTGGCAGATGGATGCAACTCATGTTCCAGAATTTGGAAGATTGAAATATGTTCATGTCACTGTTGATATCTATTCAAAATTTATTTGGGCAACAGCACAAACAGGGGAAAAAGCCTTGCATGTTGAAAGACATTTATCTGTTTGTTTTGCAGTTGTGGGTGTACCTGTAGAAATTAAAACTGACAGTGGTCCAGCTTATGTCAGTCAGCGAATTGCTAAGTTTATGTAGAAGTAGGGGGTGAAACATACCACTGGGATCCCTCACTCCTGTACAAGTCAAGCTCTTGTGGAAAGAGCTAATCGTACCCTAAAAGAATACTTGGCAAAGCTGGAAACTACAAACCCCAGAAGCCCTTGTGGCTGGTGCGGGCGCAGGCAGCGAACGACAAGCAGCCCAAGGCACGGGGTAAACCCGAGTGGGGTAAACCCTGACAGAGAGCAAAACGGGGCAGCCCTTGGGGGCGGGTCGACACGGGGCACTGTCCCGGGTGGCGCGGAACCGGCGCAAGCAGAGCCGAGGCAGGCGGGGGTGGCGCAGACAGTCCCGAGTGGCGCAGAGGCAGCGCAGGCAGGACCAGGACAAGCGCCGCGGAGCCTGACCCCGCCCACAAACGGCACTTCGACATTATCAGCCCGGTTTCCTCAACTTCTCCTTTCAGCAAAAAGTAGCCAGGTTTCCCTTGAATTCACTGCACACACCCCTTCTTCATTTATCCTTTGGCTACCTGCTGAGTTCACCCTTTTTCTTTGACAGTGCTGCACAGGAATCATGTGCTGCACAAAAGTTCAGGCCCCCACTCCTCATCCAGGAGGGGGAGAGATACCTGAGATGCCAGTAACCCTCGGGTTAGGAGAAGCTGCATTCAGGCAAAAAGTTCAGCAACAGGTAACTTATAGTTAAATTTACAATAATAGTAAATTAATCAACGTTATAAATTTTTTGAATTCAGAAGAAAAGATATGAAAAACCATTGAATTCTTGCAAAATAGGTGCCTGATCACGAGCAAAAGACCTAAAAGAGAAACAGCAACATCATTTGTTCCATTGTTGTGCATAAACCCATCATAGTATGGAAAAAAGACCTATTGTTATAAAATAGAAATAGATTTTTGATTATAGTATTGATGTATTTGAATTCAAGTTAAGTTGTGTTTTAGTATTTTGCTGATATTAGAAGTGATTTTTATACGATTTATTTTAAGTTTAAGCTTTGTTGGGTATAAGTTGAGTTTAAGATAAAAAATTATAAAGTTTAAGTAATAATAGATTTATATTTTATAAATTTAAAGTTTTATTGTATGTAAGTTTTAAATGTAAGGTTTGTAAAAATAAGCTAATCTAATTTACAGAGTTTAGTTGGGTTTTTTTAGAAATACAAAGGCTTTAAAAGACACAGCTGTGATAAAACACTGAGAAGTGTCTCTTGTTTGTAAATGAAAGAGAAGACAAGGTTTTTACATCGTGATTGTTATTAGTTGTAAGCTATCCTGTAAGGTTTTTGTGTTTTGTTTTAAAATAAGTGAGTAAAGTAAGTTAAGATAATACAGTTTTAAGTCATACTTTTCATGTGCTTTAACACTTCTTTTCTAACGCATCATGATGCATTTCAGGATTCTTTTTTATGTTTTCTAGTTGTTTAAGCATTTTTAATTACCATTATTAAGAGCTTTGTTTTAAAAATTTAGTAAAGAATTTCACTGTAGTATTAAAGCCAGGGTCCTAGCCACACCTTGGCTTTAACTAGAGAGAATGTGTTTATTGACAAACCCAGATTGTTTTCTGCATCAAAAAGTAAATACAAGTCGCCTCGACTTGAGAATTTAATTTTATCTACGACAGCTGAGAAGACTTGCAAGGTGAATTTAGGAGCCTTGCTCGAGAAAAAATAAAAAATCTTCACTGGAGAAAAGTTTTTCAGCTGTTGCAGAAGCTGGGAAAGCTTGTAGTTGTTAGCACTTTTTAAAAAATAAATAGTTTAATTAATAAAATTTTATTGATTAGATTAAAGATTTAATTCATTTTTGTATCACTCTTTTTATTGGTATTATAGTTATTTTAGTTATTGTGTCTTGTTTGTTACCGTGTATGCAAAGAATAACTAGCTGTGCTTTTGAGTCAAGCTAAGTAGTTCAAAAAGAAAAAGGGGGATTTGTAGCAGAATTTCTTAGGGAATGAAGACATGATTTGTATTTGAAGTGAAGGTTGAACTACCCTAGCCTGGGATTCATCTCCTGAGGCCTGTGAAGCCTGCTGCGCAGGTAGAAATTCTGTGCCAAGGTTTGTAGCACAGTTAGAATTAGAGCTTAAGGTGTTAAAAAGGGATAGTGGGTTTTTTAGCAGTTAACAAGTATAGTAATTAGTGTGAACACTTTAGCTGCCTTAAGAATAAGATAAACAATGGGTGTTTACATTCTTTTCTGTGCTGTGTGCCAATGAAAAACCACCTGTAAACTATGTAGAAGTGTATATAACCTGCCATTTTAGCTGGAATAAAGGGAGAACGTAGCATTAACCATACTGGTCACATCTGCATTTGCTCTCACCCAACTTCCCATTATTTTTGGGTTCTCTTGCTTCATCAAAAGCTTAAAGAGAATGGTCAACGACTGCCTTTGCCAAGCCACCACTTTCTTTTGAAGGTGTATTTCATCTGTTTAAGTCTTGAGAATGGACTGGTTATGCACAGAAGGTGTATTTCTTTGATGGGATGTAGCTGAATAGCAAGTTGAACACTAGGGTGGGAAAGTATACTAAAAATGGATCCAAATAATTAAGTCCAAAGCAGACTACCAAAAGAACACACTTCACTGCTCATGTTTCTTTGTTCTGGAACAGGAGAAAATAAAAAGTAGGATAGATGGAAATCAAATTAAGATATGTTGCAGGGGGAGATGCTCAGGTAACAATATTTGTAGTTATAATATTCATGAACACAAGTCTGCACATCTGAAAAATAGGAAATCATGCATAAGACTTCTTTTTTGTCAGGTTTTGTCTTAGCGGGGGAAAAATACTAGTCATTCAGAGACACTAAAATTTTGGTTTTCTTAATTGGAAATTAATTTAGATATGTTGCTTAGCTGTACAATTCATACGGTTCCTATCAGAGTATACTGGTTCTGAACAATATCTTGGTTAGAGAGGCTCCAGACTCCAGAGCACTGTTTCCCAATATGGGACAGCATGAATGTGACAACCTGTTACTCAGTATGTTTGTACAGTGTAGTGGGATAGGTTTAGCACTGCCAGTTTTGCAGGCACAAAGATGCTGGTGGGTTCTTGAATACCCCTAATTATGTTGAAGACTAGAGTGGGAATTGTAAATGGATCATAGGATATATGGTTGCATCAATTTCACCCCAGCTGGCAACCAAGGCCCAGTCGGTGCTTGCTCACTCTCCCAACCAGCAGGACCAGGGAGAGAATCAGAAGGGTAAAAGGTAGAAAACTCATGGGTTGAGATACAGAAAATACAATAGGGAAAGCAAAAGACACATTCAGAAGCAAAGAAAACCAAGGCATTAATTCAGTGCTTTCCATGGGCAGGCAGGTGTTCAGCCCAGGTGCCCCATCACCGTGACTTGGGCAGACAGAACCATCGCTACAAATGTTTCCCCCTTCCTCCTTCTTCCCCCTGCTTTCTATACTGATATACAAGGATGTCCTATGGTCTGAAATATCCCTTTGGTCAGTTGGGGTCACCTGTCCTGGCTGTGTCCCCTCCCACCTTCCCAGGCACCCCCAGCTTCCTCACCAGCGTGGCTGGTACCAAAAGCAGAGAAGGCCTTGGCTCTGTGTGATCCCTGCTCAGCAATGACAAAAACATCTCTGTGTTATCAACCCTGGCTTCAGCACAAACCCAAAACACAGCCCCAGAGCAGCCACTGGGAAGGAAATCAACTCTACCCCAGCCAAATCCAGCAGAATATCTCAGATTGGAAGAGACCTCAGGAGGTCTCTTGTACTTGCCCAGAGCAGAATTAACTCAGAAATCGGGCCAGGTTGTTCAGAGGTTTCACCAGCAGGACCTTTAAAACTCTGAGGGTGGAGGCAACCTATCTGGGCAACAAGGTAAGATCATCCTGGAAGGAACATTTGTTTTCCAAGTTTGCTCCACCAAAGCAATCTTGAATTAAACATTTGTTTTGTCTTTTCCATTTTACCAAATTTCTGTTTCTGAAAAGTGACAACAATTTCCTCAGCACTTCTTAGCTAAAACAGATTGCTATGAAAAAATAAATGCTAAGAACAAGAAATTGGAAAGCTTGCATTAGAAATGGATGTGATGGCTTTCCTCCACTATGAACTGCAGCGACATCTTTCTGTCCTTGGATGTTATTATGAGACCAGTCTGGAACCTACTGAAATTTAGGGGAATCGGCCCCCAAGTGAAAATAGAAAGATATAAAATATCTTTCCAAAAAGGTAATTTGATTTGATTTGCTAGACTAACCTTCACATGATATGAGTGAATAGAAAAATACAATTTCTTCTAAGACAATGAATTTGAAATCAAATCTTATTTGACTACAGGGAAACAAGAAACCTCTTCACCATTCATAATGTGTGTCTGAAAGATCATCAATACAACATTATTAGTCCTGTTAATGATGATTATTTGCTTATTCCATAATTGAATTAATATTTAATCAGTGTAAGCTATATTCCTCTGAAAAATGTAAAACCAGAGAAATTAATTAATATAGGGAAAGATCAGAAAAGGAATAGGATTTTCTTTGTAAAATCTGGTAATAAATTCTCTCAAACATCAGTGGCTGTTAAAAAATCTTGCAGTAACCAACGATTAGACAGTATAGATATATATAGCTAATATATATTATTGATAAAACGATATCTTCAGTATAAATAGAATTTAATATAAGTAGAAATATTTCACCAGTTAAAAATATTACATGCAATTACTTGTATTTATTTCTAGAAGAAAAAAAAGAAGTGATATTCCTTTTCTTTGGTTAATCAATGTTCTTGCATTTCTGTGAGATCTGGGGCCTTATTCCCCAACTGCCTATGTAGAATATTGGTATATTTTATCAGAGTAAGGAAGTATTTTGCAGCTTAGATGATCCATCAAACAAACAGTGCAGAGCTGGAATGGTACAAGTTTGTCATCCAAAAATCAAATTTGTGATAGAAAGCGCCACATATACATCATTTCCTTCACTGCATTCAAACTCCATTTGATGAGACTGACTTACAGTCCACATCACTGGCTTTTCCTGAATTGCATTGTCTTTTCAAAGCCATGAGATTGATTCCTAATGCACACACAGGACTATGGTCATCAGAGCACAAATGAGAAAACAGGAAAATATTACCAAGTATAATAGAATCTGTAAAGTTTTATCTATAATATGCATATAAGCAAAGACAGAAGGGTGAATGAGGTTCTGGAGTTCCAAACTTTGACTTTTGACTTCTGGAAAAGAATGAGAAATCAAAAAGTTGAACCACTAATTCAAAGTGTTTGCATGCTTGGTGAATACATTAAGCGAATTGTAACAAAATTGGGGGTTTTCCCTCATGCTATTTGTTGAAATGAAGGGGTTTTTATGAAAAAAAAGAAGATTTTAATATAGGGATAGTGCCAATTGCAAGCTCTTTGGTGGAGAATATTTTTCTGTGTTTAATATCAACCGTTTTTCCATTATTGAATTTATATGGGACACAGAGCAGAGATTGCTCAGTACAAAGATCTTGTTTCTACTTGCATGGAGAGGAGATCTGGGCAGAGAGAAAATACAATCGCTGGGAAATGTCCCATCTCTGTCTTCTATATCTTGTTAACACCAGGGAGTCACAGTAGTTGAAGCAATTAGATAAGGCTTTGTTCTTTTCACCTAAAGGAGAAGTCATGTGGCAGCAAAATATAAAAGAAAATTGCTAGACCACATCTATTGCAGTTCTCTGTTTCCACTGTGTTGTTTTCTTCAGTAAAATGCTTACTCAAGAATATCAGCGTCTACAACAAGGAATATTTCTACATTGTTAGGTCAAAATTATGAGTGTGCTTTTAAACTGAAGCCCATAGCACCTCTGGCAAGTACGTAAACTTCTTCAAAATGGACTGCTGTAAGAAAGTATCAGGATTTATGCTGCTTTCTCTAGGCAGATTCTGCCAGTTTTCAAAGTGAAAATCAAAATTCATCATTTCCCACTAGACTGAGGATTGATTTGCACAAAGATATTTTTTGCAGCAAATCTTTTTTTATGAGTTCAAGAAAAGTCCATGAAAGTCAAAGCAATCATTTTAAAAACAAGTCAGTTAGGAATCAAATAGTATTTCTAACAATTCAAATTGTTACATTGAAAAGAGGAAGAGAAATAAAAAATACCCAAAAACACAGGAACGGGGCGATACTATATTTTTTATTACAGCTTCATCAGTGTTACAATCTGATTGTTAAAATTCTAAGAGAGATGCCTCTGATGGAATTCAAGTGCAAATGAGACTGTATGCTGAAGTTAATTGTATGGATTTTATTTGACAGTAAATGTGAGGAAACGAGCAAGAAAGAGAGGGAAAGAGAGTGACAGATTAAGTAGAAAATACTACCACTCCATGGATGCTGATGGCATCCTCTTGATCCTCTTCTTCTGGTCTGCTTTGTGATGAGGATGCCAGAAAACATAGCAACCAAAGGGTTAATATGCAATTTGGCCAGGTGAGAAGGCCCAGGTCCCTCCCCTGGTGGGGACAAGTTTGGCAGAGTCTCCTGCAGCAGAGTCTGGATCTGTGTCAGCCCTTTGCCTCACGAGCAGTGCTCTGCTGCAAGGCCTCAACAACGAGTCTGGGCAGCATTTTGGGGCTCTTTGATGGGTTTATGGCACCTCCTCAGCTGCCCCTCACGGGAATGTCCCGTGGATGTGGCCTTCCCGGGCTGGGGATTTTACAGCGGAGCCAGTTTGTGTGAGGGAGGATGGGTGTCCCCTGCCTGTGACCAGAGGTTACAGCACAGCCCCAGAACTCTCCT
>JBBMKD010041327.1:0-20503 GCA_037834095.1 Argya squamiceps
ACAGGTACAAAGGAAGGTAATTAACATTTGACAGACAAAACATTTAGGTGGGGGCACCTCCATTACCATAATAATCATTCTAAACTAAACAGCAGAGAAAAGTTCCAGTATTGACAAGGTAAAATTAAACTTGGAAATCGTTGTTTTGTTTCTTTACAGGCTTGGGCTAAACGACAAAAAAAAAAATACTATAAGCAAGGCAAACAGTATTTAACTGAATTCAGAAATTGGCATTTTTTTTCTTACACCAGCAACCCGCGCAGGTTCCCGGCCACCACTCCAGACTTGTGCGGGCCGCCACGCTCGTGCGGACGAAGCAGTCACGGCAGTTCTGGGCCAGTGCCACTTCCCGACACCTTGGAATATTGTCTTCGGCATCCGGGGGAAGAGGGCAATTCCCGGGCAATACCGTCAGGATAGGACCCTTCACAGAAGGAGCACTCACGGAGGAAGAAGGAGACAAAGGGGACACGGCCACAGCGGGGGGTCGGCTGCTGAAACGGTGGCTGAGGCCAGGACTGGGAAAGCAGCAGCGGCGGCGCCTGCAGCTGCCTCTTCTCTATCAGCTTGTGTCTGTAGCAATGAGTCCCAAACTAAGCACCACATCGTAAGCAACTCTGTTGGTATTTCATCCCCCTCATAGCTGCCTTTCACAACACATACTGCCTCTTCCCGTGTCTGAACAACTAAGGCAGTCTGTACGTTTGCTCTCATGCCATTTGTAATAGATATGATGGATAAATTCGCGCATTAAAATATAAGAAATGTAATAGATGTAGTAAATAGAACAATGTGTTAGAAATGTTATACTTTGTAACTCTGAAATTGCAAAGTAAGTCCAGATTCCCGGAATGGGAAAGGCGTTCCCACATACCAAGACTTACTTTGCAACTGTGAAGTAGCAGATTGAAACTGAGATTTGCAAGAGAGAAGAGTTGGCTCGTCAGGATGCAGCCCGTTGATCAAATCAAACTCTGTGCACCTGGACCATCAAGTGGCTGATGACAATCTCTGGGGACGATCCGGAGATGTGAAATAATCACCATCCCAAAGAGAGGCTCCAGGAAAATCCTTTCAGACGTGTCCCAGTGCCGGGAAATCTGTTCAAGATTCATCACCAAGTGAAAGACTGTGTTTGAATATGAAGACTGAACAGAGACACAATAAACTCGCCGGGGGACACAGAAAACAGTGTAAAAATCGGACTCAAAAGCCCAGCTGGTGTGGACAGGGCAGGATCGCACCCTTGCTGTTGGCCACCTGTCTCACCCAGCATTCGATCGATGTTGCATGTGGCTGTCTCAGATAGACTTTTGAAAATGGAAAAATAAAACTTTGTTCTTTTTTTATCCGATTGGCTAATAATCATTTATAACACCATTGTTTTTACACCAAATGAGCAAGGCGTGTAGTGCTTACTCCTCACACTTTCCTCTGTAAAATTCACAGCAGAATGTCCAGAACAGATTCCTTTTCTGCTGACATTTGAGCCTCCATTATTATGTTTCCCAATCACTCACCTAGGGCTGGTGTCTCTATTGTCATAAGCAATCTGGTCATTCAGGCTCTCTGGCCACCTCCTTTGCTAGACTAGGCTCCTCTGGCAGCTGCTCTCTAGTCTCCAGTTCTCTACCCAAATCACCATTTGACGGAGGACACACAACTGACACCAAGAATCGTTTCAAGCATCAGCATTTTATTATTCCCCAGGACAGCCTTTTATAGCTTTGTTCTTACATGCGTAACACCTACATACCCTTTCACTCTTTTGTGATTGGTCAATATACATCAGCATTCTGTGCTTCTTCAATGCTGTTCACCTTGTCTTACACAGCTGCAACTTATCAGGGTGAGATTGCCTGCAGCACTATTTCTATTCTTTTACAATCCGTTCTCCCGCATTTCACATCTACATTATTTGGGGTAATTCAAGAAAGGAAAACCCACAAGGAACAGGTATTTTGCTTTATTTGAAAAGAACTCTTAAGAATAAAAATAATTTTTAAAAAGCCAGGAATCCTTTAGTGCAGAAAGCAACATTGCCTGATAGTTAAAGCAAAGATAAAGTGAACTCATAAGGTCTATTACTGACAGTGCCAGCAAAACCATGTAATCTATGTACATGCATTAGAGGAAAAAGAAGGACAGTGGGCAAGAAAGCTGGTTTCGTGAGCCTATCTGACACGGCGTGACAAAGCAAAAGAAAATACCAAGTAGGTATTTCTTTGGAGGAAGAGAGACCATAATGATAAGCATTGTTATGTTTGGGTAGAAAGGAGGCATTTATCGTGACCAGCACCATACATATGTCACTAGGGGATTAAACACTCCTAAAATTAATTCATTTAAGTTATCTTTAAAATTCATTTTCATTTTCTAGAGATATCAAGACCACATGAGCCTGTGTTTTATTGTGTAGGAACAGGCTTAAGAAATTTTTTAGTGTTCAACTGTTTTGAACACTGCTGGATCTAAGTAAACATCCAACCATGGCAGATCCATTATTACCTTCTACGTAAGTAGAGCTGAGTGAAGGGGGAAGAGAAATGCTGTGAACATTTTTTTTTTTTTTAATGAAAGAAGCCAGGCTAGTTTTACTCAATCAGTAGGAACTGTCTCTGCATTTGAAGGGTCAAGGGATTTGCATCAGCCTTAAGGTCAGGAGGAAGGACCAGCTAAAATAAAGGAGAAATAGGAAATGGACTCTCATCCCACGTGTCATAGAACCATACATGTTTTTACTAACAATTATGATAATTTATTTATTGGTTTGGATGATTAAACACTGTGCATCAGTGATCTATCTGTATTCCAAGCCATTGCTTGAAAGAAACAGCTTTTTAAAATGGTGGGGTGACCAAAACTAACTTCCTTGCTTTTAAGCAGATAGATTTGAAGCAGATTGTATATATTTATATTCTTAGATTCAATACATTCATTTCTCCCTCACTGTTCTCCAAGACACCTTTATTCTATCAGTTTTCTGTATAACCAAAGATCATCAAAGATTCAGGAAGCACCCATATTTAAACTTAAAGAAAAATAAAATAGAGAGAACCAACAATGAAGCATTTTTTTAGAATAAGATAATTTATTGTACAGAAGTAAAGTTTGTGGAAAGAAAATATCTAGAATTATAAAGCAACAGCAATGCTCAAAGTAAACCACAAACTCCAAAACAAAAAAGTACTTTGTATGTAAGTATGTAAGTTTCATAGGAAAGCTGTTCATCTTACCAAATATCTCTTGCAAGCAGTAACCCAGCCATTGGGGGAACTTTCTTTTTCCTGCTTGTACTAGTTTGAAAGCAAACCACTGGGAGATCCCAAGTTAGAAAAACAATTTAATAGGAAAATTAAAATAACTGCAATAATACAGAAACACTGACAGAAACAGAATACAACCCAACATCCTGTTGATCAAGGTGTTGGTAGCAGTCCAATTAAATGGTGGCTGCAGTCCTCTTGGAGCAACAGATGTGGTTCTGTTGAAGCAGTGATCCTGTAGAAGAGTTTGATCTTCCTCTGAAGGTCCAGTGGTGGTTATGGAGCTCTTTTCCTCTGGGAATTCAGTGGATAAGGCTGCTTGTGGTGTTCCAGACCTCAGATTATATGCCAGGGCAAGAATGCTTGGTTCCTCCTCCTGGGTGGAGCATCTCACTGGAATGATGTAATTTTATCAGTCCTGCAGTGCAACTCAATGGCCCATTAACAGAAGATACCCCCTGGAGGGAGGATGGGTCACAGAAGAGATAAAGAACACTGCCTCGCCCAGTTTTAACAGGTGGTAATAGAATACATACTTTTGGTTACATCTTACATTGTAACCTAAGACACTACTGTTCACTTAATATTCTTCTGGAAGTAAAATATTTTAAATCCTTCTTCACTTATCAGTTCTTCTAAGATTTTGTTTTTCAAGTTTTGAGGCTGCATTTATTCTCCTAAAATAAAAAAATGTTTCCCTCTTGCTGAAAACTGCTATTAAACTGGATTATATTGACTGAAAACTAAACACACTATTTTCCACAGGACATATTGTAGCTGTCAGGCAGAAGGATGGATATTGAAGGTGCATGTAATTCTTTCAAGTAACAGCCATCACTGTTTCATTGTACTTCATCTGTCTGAGACCACTTGGAAACTTAACAGAAGGCAGTTAAAATTACTTGAAGTTTTAAAAAGCTTTTTCCCCTTCTTGGTCATTAAAAATATGATAGACAACTTGCATTTAAAGAACCAGGCATTATGCTGAGGACCTTGAAAAGAATTCCAGTTACATACTGCTTTGTAATCTGTATTAGTCTAACTCCCATTTTCCCCAAGATTGTCATGTACTCAATAACATTAGTAACAGGGACACCATTACATGAATTAACCTGACTTGTTAAATCATAATAATGAAGAGGGAGCAAAATACACAGTCTCAGGCATTTCCTGTCTACATAAAATAACAAAACTTATGCCACTTTCCTCCAGAATATATTCATTAGATCAAAGAACACATTTAATAAAAAAATGGTGATTGGCCCACAGGATTCATCAACGCCCTGAATAGAATATGGCTAATAGTGACCCCACTGGCTCAGTCTTCTACGGTTGTCATTTTGGCCTGCAATCTACAAAGAGGAGGTAGCACGGGTGAAAAGAAAATCATTATGAATTCTTGCTGTTTTATTATGACTTTTCTGTTGCAAAACACCGTACCATGAAAGGACTTACGGATGTGTGAACATTTTGAGCCAAAGCAGCTATTTGCTTGTTATTCAATTCATAAACCCTCTAATTTTTTTTTCCTGGAAGAACTACTTTTCTTCCTATTCTTTCTACATGTACAAATAAGGTATCCATACCAGAAGCCAGACTATTGCTGCAGGTATTGTGGACTACATAATATTGTGCATATATAATATGTATATTATGTACATATATAATGTACAACATTCACATTTGTACATTTTCTTACAGTCAGAGATACTAAGTTACATTACAGAAGCCTCCTGTACAAAGGAAATTGCTACAGAGATCCATTTGGAGTCTTCCCTTGGGTTGTACAAGTGATAACTCATTACTTAAAAACTAATGAGCTTCAGTGGAAAAGCATTACAATGAGGATCAGAAAACCTAAGGTCTTTTATGCATTTGTTAAGCAGCTGTGAAGAAGTTTCTTTATTTGCTTTACTTTGCACTTCAGTTTTCACTTTGTTTTTTTTTTTGCTGAGGTAAGACAGCAGGACTGATACACCTTTTTCTTCTTTCAGCAATACAAAATGCAGGTGTTTATTATCATAAAATGTTATGAGCTATAAAAACACTGGACATTGAACTGAAGTTAGCAGAAATCATATGTGAACAATTTCATGTCTCCTACAGTCAACTTCCAAAGGGAAAAAAAAAAAAAACAACAAACCAAAAACATCACAAAAATGGCTTCTCAAGAAAGTCTGATCTCACAAAAGGTTGTTCAGAGAGTTTGACCTCCCTTACAATATTATACCCAAAGAAATTACGATTTAAAGAGGAGGTTAAAAAGTAAAGATTAAAACAATGAGTTTTCAGGTAACATTAGGATGTGCTGAGGAAGAGTTACCTACAGAAATTGAGTTGTAGCTGGTCCTTGTTTTCAGTCCTCACTCCATGTTGGACTGAAAAGGGAATTAAATAGTCAGTGTCACAGCAGCCTCTCACAGAAAGCTGATAGTACACCCAAGGATTAGGCCCAACAAAATATCATAACTGCAAAGCTCTGGCATTAGTAGTAATTTTAAGTCAATTTAATTCCCTTTTTTCTAAGAGAAAAATACTTGTCTGATCTAATCATACTGGGAAAATCTACCACTTCCCTTGAAAACATAAACGAAAACAACCTAAGTCGTCAGAACAACAAAGTCTTCAGAACATTTTCCTAGAGTCAAAATCATGCTGTTTTCTCTTCAAATATATGTTAAGACCTTTTAGCATATTCTGAGGCAGAATGTCCAATGTTATGATTATTTCAAACACCCAGTGATAGAAATTCAGATGGCCTATTGTATAATTATATATCTTCCTGCTGGAAAAGAAAGATCAAGAGCAATATAGAAAGTGAATTTTTAGAATTTTTAAGCTATTGCTTGTTGCCTCCTTTTTATGTTCCAGAGGTAAAATAAAGCCACTGGTATTAATACATCTTGCCCATGTTTTCTATCCTATAGCAGCAGCATAAATTGGGGTCTATGTCAGCTTTTTAGACCATTCCACCATCTGAACTTATTTTATAACTAATACTCAGAGAATTACTCTGCTTCATCCCTCATGCTAATTTAAAACTGATGAAATGCAACTGGTTCTTTCAAAGAAGAAACTCTTGATTTATAATGACATGTAATAAGAGAAGAATACAGTCCATCCATTTCATGTAAACCTTGTATGAGAGTGGTGACCTCAGCTTACTCCAGCTAATAGTAAACTCAGCTTAACCCCAGCCAGCCTTTGCTACATCCCTATAGACCAGTGCTAAGGAAACTATGAGATTTCATTATCTTCTTCTTTGATGTTACTTCCCCCTGTCCTTTTAAATGTCACATAAAAAGGACTTGTTCTCTTGCAACTAGGTTCACTTGACCCTTCAGGATATCTTAAAAAAGGAAAGGAAGAATCAAGAACAAACATGAAAGCAAAACCTAGCTTAAAAGGAGTAACATCTGGAGAGCCATCTGAGCAGCAGATTCTCAATTAGCGTCCCCAGGCATCCACAAAGAAAAGCAGCTAAGTACAGTGGGACAAAACTGTCACGGTGAACAGGTACCGCAGCAGTGTGACAGGGTTACCCATCCCTAACTTATATTACTTTAGTAATATAAGTGCTGGTATGAAAAAGAGAACAAGATCTTTGCTTCAAAAGTCACATAGAAAGGTGCCTTCTCTCAAAGTGTTTCAAGACTATCTAACAAAATTGGGACCCTGGTGTCAACTGAGTCACTGCACATGACTAAGAGTAGTCTTCCCTCTACTTTCATTAAGATTCTAAAATCAGAGCTAAAAGTTACTTGAAGGCTGATGTTTAACAATCCCTGAAAAAAAGTTTGTTGCAATAATTTTTCTTTCAAATGTAGAATTAGGATTTTTCAGATTTAATATTGTGCTGATGCTTATCAAGAGATCACTGGAAATCATTGTATATGCTTTCAAATGGAATCTCACTCGTTCTTCTAATTCTGAGAGATGGCAAAAATTCAGCCCTTTAAAGGACTCACTTGTCTATTGTGAATAGCCTCCGAGGAAAGTAACTCTGGCAGAAAAACATACACTCAACAATTTCCTTGGCAATTTTTTATAATAAAATGGCTATTTGAAGCTACTTGGTTGAAATGTTAGACGCAAGACTGAGGGAGATATTTTCACAGATAGAGTGCACATATCAGATGGGCAAAGGAAGCTTGAAGCCAGTAAAGATTACTGAGTGTGACATATATATAGTCACCTATATGTGACTATATATATGTTTCTATATAGGTACTTGAAGGTAGGAATGTTTCTGATTCTCTCTCCTTCTACTCCTTCTTTTCTTCCCTGCCCACAAGCATGAGTTGAACAAACTGTTGTCCATCACAGTTTAGCCAGGTTAATGTTGTATGTGAATTCAGCTATCGTGTCTCCTATTCCATGTGGTGGCAAGGGGCCTGTGACCACCATTGTTCTGACTTTGGCAAGCTGCTGCTTGGGCTTCAGAAACAGCTTCAGCACTTTCTTTCTGCTAGTCTGCTGCAGATGTCAAGTAAAAAGTATTGGTTCATGCATGCTTTATGGGTATGAAAAATGAAATTACATTAAAGTATATGAAAAGCTAGAAACTTGAAGACTTCATAATAATATGAAGGGACAAGATATGTAATCTTGATTGCTGAGTAATCAATTCTCCAAGTAGCATGTTCAAAATTGGTCTGGAAAAAGTTTTTTCCTACTGTTATTTTACAAGTTGAGCCTCAAAATGATTGCTAGTTGTGCTATTCTAGAAGAGGAAAGGAACCATATACCTGTGTGCTATATTGTCCATTAATTTCTGGGAAACTAACCCTAAAAGGATGCAATAGAAATGGGATGTTTTCAGAAAGAATTTGAAATGAAAGAGGTTGCTTCCTTAAATATGCAAAATGAAAGACTGCTAAGCTGAACACAAGTCAGCAAAAATATTTAAATGTGTGCTTAAAATTAATTTAAGTCTGTTGTTGAATCCGACTTCCAGAAGTAACCCAGAAGGAGGTGTATGAAACTTCAAAGGTCCAGAACTTTGCTTAGCAAACCAAAACCAGAGATGATTGAATGAGCCTCTGAAATGAGTTGTGTGGCTTGAGACTCTCTGCAGATAATGCCCTACAGATTTCTGCTAAGTTCCTATTTGTAGTTGTGCCTTGAATCTGCTGTTTTGTCGGTTTCTCTGGTTTTGCCCATTGTCACAAAATCAAAGGGAATCCATTACTCAAGACCAGAATTATTTAGTGTTGATCAGACTTTCATACCCATTAAAAGCCAGTACGTGTACTTCAGGACTGTCAACCTATTTCATTTTTGTAAAACAAAAAAGAAACAAAGTCCCCAAAAAAGAGCTTTAGATTCATGTTAAAAGGCAATCAGGAGCATTTCCAAGACCAGGCAGGCGAACACATGCTGTGGTCAACTGCGTTCGGTGTCAAAGGAAAGCACCACGCTGCTGGTCCCAGCTCCGCGGGCTCAGCACCCGTCGCGGGAGTAGCGACAACCGCGAAATTCCGCGTACCCGCCACGGAATAGAGCGGAGCTCTGGGCTCCGCCGGGCTCAAACTGGGCGCCGGAAAGCCCCCAGTAGGACTTGAGGAGGCGGCTAAGACGCCACTCCGCAAACCCCCGCCTTGGCTTTCCTCGCTACCGCCAAGATAGGTGCGGGTTGCCGCTGCCACGTACAACCCGCGCCGCCCCGGGAGATGAGGACCGGAGCGAAGCAGCCGCCCAGCAGGGAGTGGCCGCGGACTCGGCAGTGCCAAAACCGCGCCGCCGCCCACTCCGCGCCCCCGTACCTGAATCATTGTCACGGCCTCTTCTTGCGCCGCGCGGCGACGGGGCAGGGGATGCAGCTTCCTCCCGCGACACGCCCATGGAGCAGCCCCCGCCACTCCCTGCCTCCAGCGCAGCCCCGAAGATCTGTCCTCTGTCCGCTCCTCAGCCAATTCCGTCGTCATGAACCCTCCACCTCTGCGCGGCTGGTGCGGGGCTTCTCCAGCCGTTGTGAGTTCCCCTCGCCGTTTACCAGCTCGACCGCTCTGCGAGGCCCTTCCCTCTTCGCTTTGCCTTTTGTTACCGGGCTCTAGAGCTGACCACAACGTGCCCCCTCCGTGGCCAGGACGACAAATCAGGGAGACGCTGCGGAAATCTCTGTCTCCAGCTGGACAAATTTAGCCTTCCCTACCCTGGTGGGAGGGCTTTTGGATCACTGAGTAGTATGGATTCAATAACAACCAAACTAGTAACTTGCAAAACTGTCTGCTTCGGAGAGTGTGATGCTTTTGTGCAGAAGAAAAGCAAACTTCCCAGCAGGCTGCCACTAAAGTAAACTGATAATACCCGAGTAACTTGAGACTGAAAACCGGATAAAGTTGACACCAATAATGACTTTGAAAACACTTTTAGAAGGGGAGAATCTACAGGAATTTCCTGCTTCTCTGTGTAATCTGCCTGTCTGCGTAGATTAATTATTTCAATTTAGTTTTTCAGAGACTTCTTTTCCCTGCCTGTGAAAAGATGCATACTGCTAAGAAGCAGAAAGGATAACCATATGATGGAGGCATGGCACTGTAAGCTTAGAGACTATTTCTTTCCTTGTCAGAAAGTGTTTCCTGCCCTGTGCAATTAAGTTAGCAGAAATGTGCTATAATTTTACATGTTTAAATTCTTAATTCTCCATCTTTAGGGAAGGCACAGCTGCTTTACCCACAGTGCTGAGAATCTGTAATTGCCAACAGAATCTAAGGCCCTTACTCTGGTTAATTCTTGGTACTATAATTAAGGGATTGTGGGTAAAACCTTTCTGCTGTCTTCTCTTTGGGTTACAGAGTTTCCTCCAGTGCAACAAAGGAAAAGGTATAAACCAGTGCTGCTGTGCCTCTGATGCCTCCTGAGAAGTTCAAGACACATTTATTTGCTTGTCATGCTGTAAAATATGTCTGAACAGCAGAGTGTTCATCACCTATTTCAAAATATTTGAATTTCAGTGTTCAGGCAGAGGCATTTTAAAATAGGTTTAGAGGAACTGGATCAACCTATTTTGGTTTTCCTCAAGTAGTGCAAGAAATGAGAAATAATTTCTACACCTTTGTGTTAAGATAGAATCTGGCATGCTATGATTTATGTAAAAAAAATATGTCTTTATTACAGAAAAAGAATTAAGGAATAGGGTTTAACACTACTATTATTTATTTGTACCATTTGGGTGTCCTAACTGAGTACTTGGCTGCCATTATGCCAGGCACTCAACTTCAAGAGATTGAAGTTATTTTACTTCATTAAATGAGTTGATCTTGTTCATGAAGGAGTTCAGGTATACAGCAAGTAGCATACAAGGGGTAATTTCTGGGCTACCAATTTAATTTCACTGCATAAATCTTACAGTGCTTTCCCCCCTGGCCTCCATTTCCTGAACCCTGTGTTAAAAGAGTATGAATGCACAAGTGAGTTATTTCTTTAGGGTGAGAAATAGATTAAGGGAGAAAGGGTCCTTGTACAGGAAAAGCTAGTGTTAAATAGCCTGAAGCTCTGATATTGTCATGCAAACTTTTCCTTGAAAAATTACAAATTATGAGTAATGAACGGTATTTGAAATATCCCAAACTGACTGGAGTCATGATATGTGTGAGAAATGAAGCCCACTCCTCAGTTAAAATTTTAAAAATTAAGTAAAGAACAATAGGGGACAAAATTAATAAAACAAAATAACAGTGCTGGGTGCATAGCCATAGCCAGAGGTACCCCAGCTAACTATAGCAACCTTTCTTATACACCCTTTCTATTACATCGGCTAAATATATATTCATAAATGATTATACATATTCAAACATTTCTTTGAACTAATTTACATATTCCAGGAACTATTTAGCATGGCTGTCCTCTAATCCACCTTTTTAGAGCACGTACATGAATCTTGGTTGTGGTTTTGGGGTCGTGTGTCACCCCCCACAATAGCCCCCTGTTCCATGGTTTCAACAGGTGACAGTTGTTGATAGTCAGTGTCAGTAGCAGGGATCCTCATCACGCTCATTCCTCAAGTGTTATCTGAGATGGTTTAGTTATTTCAGTTACTGCAAGTTATTATTATTATTGCAAGTACTTATTAACCACAAGTACCCTAAATCAACATCAGCTACTTCACAATGTCTGAGTTATTTTAATTATTGCCAGTTAGCTACAAAAATAAAAGCCTTAGTTATTATTTCACAACTATAGCTACTTCTGCAAAAGATAACATGATATTATAACGCACAGCACATAGCATCCACCTTAATATTTGTGGAAGCCAAAACTATAATATATGTTTATCACAATATGTAAATATGTATATGAAGGTGACTTTTATGAGCTAGTCAAAAACAACATTGCCAACTAACACTGCAGTGACTCTTGACTTTAAGGGGAGTTCATCTGGTCCTTGTTGGCTGATGAACAAATAAAAGGCAGGAGGAGGGGAGAACTTAAGTCAGTATTGTTACTTTGACATTATAGGATGGTTATTGACATGTTTGAAATACCTTAAATGAAATAGTATAAATGTGGAAATGTCAACACCTTCTGAAAGACTTTACAATTCTACCTTAATGGGTTGACCATTTCCATTGCTTTAGTGCTTTGACTCTACTTTTAATTACTGTCATCTTCTAAGTATGATTTAGTATATATGAAAGGGTTTACAAAGCTTAACTAAACAAGCCAATATTTCATATGGCTCTGATGCTGGTATTTAAGAAATAAACAATCAGTATTTGTTTTCTCAAAACCAAGGTAGAATCAAGAACTAAAAGAGGACAGAGGGTCATACTACTGGTAAATGACTAAGGTTAGAGCTTTCTTTTTTGTGTTACCCCTTTTTGTATCAATTCTTCAAATGCAGATGGGCAGCTTGTCAGCTATGCAAGAGTATCTATTTTGCTCATAATTAGACTGCAATTTTTTCAGAATTTTATTAATTCCAGAAGATGGAGATCCAATCCTTGACAAGTCAAACACTCTCATCTTCCATTAATTGCTAATTCAGGGACTCGTTACAACAAACCTGATCCTGTGCAGTACCTGCAATGAAATGGGTATATTTCAAGCATAGACTCATCATTATTTAAGTAAGCAGGAATGCAAGAGTTTACTTAAATACGCAGTCCCTCCTCCCCCCACCCCTTCCTCCTCTATTGTTAGCATTTCGTAAGTATGGGTTTTAGTTTTGTCATAAGGAAAAACAGAGGGAGGTTGGGGAGGACCAAGGAGTATGGGGAAAAAAGTAGTAAAAAATGCATAGACGTGTAATGATTTTGAAAGGAATGAGGGACTTGCCTTTACAAGCAAACTGTGGGTCTGCTGGTAAATAAAGCTAGATACTGAGAGATAAAAGAAACAATGGGAAAGATTCCACTGACTGATAAATGGAATGAGAGATTTGTCTTTACAAACAAACTGTAGGTCTGCTGATAAATAAAATTGAATACTGAGAGATGAAGCTGATGCCCGAAAGATGGCTGTAAATAAATCCCCATAGACAGATGTCTACAGAGCAGGTATTTGCTTATTGCAGCACTGGTGGTGAGGGGGATATCTCCACCTAACCTTTGTCAAGTGCTGTGGTATATTTATACACTAAGTATTGCTTGGTAGCACTATGTCAGTACAACATCATCACATACACACTGGAACTAATTTAGATAGTATGATCTCATGGTTATTAGATAGTTCTTTTGCACTGCACTTGCATCTCCCCAGTTTGGGGATCTTTGATGAATGCTTCCAAGGTCTTCTTTACATCTGAACTTTTCAACTTTGTTTTCAGAGCATGTGCAGTTATGGTGTTCCTTGGTGTGTCTGGTCTTAATCGGCTTAAATTCTTTGTTTAGTGGCTAACTGGCTTTGCACTTGCCAATTTTTCATTAGTACTATACTTATCTATATCAAAAACTGGCTAGTTTTTTCTTATTTTTCTGTCTATTCACCATTAAGCAACTAGTTAGCCATATACTAGCAATTATATTGTATGAAAATTTATTTATATCAGGTTACATAGGTATAAAAGTTATGATTCAGGTTATATAGGTATAAAAATCTATGATTCAGGTTATATAGGTATCAGGTTATATATGTATATATTTATATATATATAAGCTATGATTCAGGTAATATTGATATCAGGTTATATAGATATATGAGATTGATATCTTATAACTCAAGCTATATAAACACCTTGTAACTTTGACCTAAGTTATATAGGCATCAAATGAAACAATGGGAAGACTCATAAATTCTGTAAAGAATTCCACTAATTGATACAAGGAAAAGACAAAAGCGAAGGATTATATGTTAGAAGGGGGTCTTAGATATTAGATGTTTTGGGGAATCTGTACCTCTCAAGTACCTCAGCCAATGCAGAAAGTGAGAGGGACATGCAGTCAGGAAATTAGGATAAAAAGCAGGCTGTCTCCTCCAAAAATTTGAGAGGCCCCTGAGGAAATGTCCCATGGCCTCTCCCTTTATTTAAATAAAGTTATAGGAATCTTCTATCTCCTTTTTGGACATAAACCTCTGGTGTTTGTGGATTAATTTTCCTGACAATTTGAAATTATGACATAGATTGTAGAGAATAAATTGTTAGAAAGTTGATGCAAAGTTCCAATGTTATAAGTTAATGAGGATAATGAGTTGTTGCTTGAATGAGTTGTTGTGTAAACTCCCTTACTATTGGGTATGGTCCCTGCTGCTCCCCTCTCCTCCAAGATAGTGAACCACCCGAGACGACAAGGAGGAGGATGGCATCACCTAGTGTGCAAATGTCAGATTCCCATGGGACTTAGTGGAGACACGTAAAAGCAACGAGCCATGAGCCACTGTGCAGGTAAAGAGCTGAAGCAACACTTCTAAGCAGAAGGAACATTGGACACCATCAAAGCTCTAGTCAGGATCCCTCGCCTTAGTCACCCTAACCAAAGTGAGCCAGGAGTGACATGGGGACCCTGAACCTGAAACCAACAGGCTTCTTCTTGGGGATTCCTGTGATGAAGGAAGACACAGATCTGCCAGACGACAGAGCTGACATCCTCTTCCTCCGTGCTGTATTGGGCGCAGCGGTGGTGTGCGCACACCCTACGGGCCCCCTTCCCAGACTGTTCCCAATAAAGCTGAAGGAGTTGGTTTCCTAGCATTCATAACAAAGATCACTTCCAGAGGCTAATGACTTTTCTTGGTTTAAGACAATATCAGAGGTGACCAATCTAAAATTACTTACCCCCCCTTATACTTTTAACCATTCCCTTTCCACCAGTAAGGAGAAACAAATATGTGTAGATAAAAGTGGGAAAAATAGCAATTTAATAAGAAGCTGTACAGCAACAGGCAAAAAATAGCAGTGAATAATCACTAAACACAAATTTTTTAAGTCTTTGGAACTCTCCGAGAACAAAGAGAAGCAAAATTGAGAAGTACACTACTTCCTCAGGATATGCCCACCATGGGCAACCATGTGTGGGAAGACAAGGGGAAAATGGCAGACAAACCCCAGTACGGGGCTCTCTGCAGGTGACTGTGTGGTCCAGGAGACAAAAGGGAAATGGTTGACAAAGCCAGCTTAGCTCTATCTTCCCCGTGGAACAAAAAGAAAATCCAAAACAAAACAGGTAGAAGCATTTTTATTGGCAGATAGAAATTGCCACGAGTGTGTGGGGTCAGTGTTGCCACTTCCTGACACTCGCTGGACTCCGCCAGTGTTGGTGGATCTGCTTCTCGGGTCCCCGCTCCAATGGAAAGGGCGGGAAGGGGGGGACCTGAGCACCGATACACTGTGGTTCTCAGTGAGGACAGGTGTTGCAAAATTCACGCCGAAACAGTGTCTGGTTGAAAACGCAGCTTCTCAAATTGCTATTGTTGCAAGTGCAGAAACTCACTGGAAACAACCCCCTCTGGAGGACAAGGAAGAACAAAAAAACCCAACCAATCAACCAAACGAACAAACCTCCCCCCTCCCCGCAAAAACAAAACAAAACAAAACAAAACAAAACAAAACAAAACAAAACAAAACAAAACAAAACAATCAGAGCAAAAAGCAAAAATCAAAATCAAAGAATCTGCCTTGTGCAAAAGCCACAAAGCAAAAAAATCTGCTTGGGCAGCTCTGAATTTTTCAAGGGACTCTGGCAGTCTGATGGCTTTTGCAGTTCTGTTTTCAGGCGTGGTGCTGGATCTTAAAGAGATAGTAGCAATTTGGGGCACAGATACATGTGGAATCCAGAAACATTTTGGGTTATCCAGAACATGACCACAAACACAGGCAAAGGTATATCAGCATCAAGTCTGCCATTAGCTTTCCAGGAAATGTACCAGTGTGAAGTCATAATTGAAATAATAGCCAGTTGTTTGGTGAGAAAGAAATTAGTCAGACAAGAAGGACATTTTCCTTGTGGTGCCATTGTTTTTACTGAGCAGAAGAAAAATTATTTTGATTTCACAATGCTGCATTTGAACATCTGCAGAGGAAGATCACAGAAGTTATTTGACATCTTTTCAAAGTTACAGGATTTTTTAGCATTGTTGCAGAGGGAAGAGGACTAGCCCCTAAATTTTGCACATATTGCCAGGTTCTATTTGTTAGCCTTCTGTTCTTCAAATACTTAAGCTTCATTTTGTTCGAAAGTTTTGGTTTTCCAGTATGTGGCTGCCAAAAGTCTCCCATTAGCCTTAGCAGTATATGCTAACAGGTTATTTTTTATTGTTCAGATTATCTGGATGTAACAAAAATTATATTTTTAGTAGAAAAATGACAGACAGTTCTACTGAGACTGACAAAATGAAGTCTTAAATTAGGTAAATCAAACTACACTGGTGTTCGGGTTTTGTGTGGGATGGAGTTGATTTTCTTCTCAGTAGCTGTTACAGTGCTGCGTTTTGAATTATGAAAAAGGTGTTGATAACTCACTGCTGTTTTAGTTGTTGCTCAGTAGTGCTTACCCTGAGCCAAGGACTTCAGTGTCTCATGCTCTGTCAGTAAGCTGGTGCACAAGTAGTTGTGGGGTAGCACAGCCGTGACAGCTCACCCAGAATGGCCAAGGGGATATCCCAGATCATAAAATGTCATGCTTGGTATATAAACTGGGGACAGTTGGCCAGTATGGGTTGATTGTTCTTGGGGACTGGCTGGGCATCAGTCAACAGATGTTGAGCAATAGTATGGTGCACCACTTGGGGTTGGTTTTGGTTTTAGTTTTACTCCTCTCATATGGTTATCTCCCTTTTCATTACAATTAATACTAGTAGCAGTAGTAGTATATTTTACATTATTTCAATCATTAAATCCTTCTTCACTCAGTACACGAGTTCTACTTTTTTTCCGATTTTCATCCCCCATCCTTCTGGAGCAGGGAGGAGAGAATTGTTAGCCAGTTGCATGGTACTTAGTTGCTGGCTGGGTGTCTTAGGGTGATTTATGATGATAGCCTGTTCCATGATCCTCTGCTTTATGCTCAAAATTGGTTGCTGTATCTTTAAGGTGGGAGTGGGGACTGTGGGCTCCTTGGAGGGCTTTCTCAAAGCCTCACTCCCCAGGCATCCAGATGCCATGCAGTCTGCTTTTGCTTGGTTTTTGTTAGCCCAGGCAAGAAATGTTTTCTTTCCCTGGCCCCGGAGAAGCTGCAGCAGCAATCCTTCAGCAACCTTTGGAGATGAACTGGACAATATGTTAGTCCAGGACCAGAGAAATGTGGGCTGCAGAAGAAGGGTTGCTTAGGATCAGCAGGAGAGGGGCTGTTTGAGCCCTAAACCTTGGGAAAGATGAGCCAGGGAGACAAAGTACACCAAGAGGCTTCAGCCCAGATGCTTCATCTGCTGTGGAGAGGAGGTCAACACCAGACAATCACCAGATTTTTATCTGTTGCCCAAATTGTTGGGCATGAAAAACCATGAAGCTCCTGGTTGGGTTTTTTTCCCTCCCTGAGAGAGACCCCGACATCATCTTGTACCACATGTCGTGAGCTGATATTTACCCAAGCATTTTGGGGTTTTGTTCCAGTGTATGTGCGGGTAAAGGTTTGACAGTTTAATACCTAGCATTTATTTACCTTTTTTTCCTTGTCTTGTGGGCATTAATATATGGTTGGAGATTTTTTTCCTTCACTTTCATCCATTAGTATTCATTTCCTATTGGTGGAATGGGATTTTTTGGAACCCTTTTAGAGGAGATGACTAATTTCAAAGTGTCTTCTCTTAAATTTGTCCCTAAACTGAGACACTGGGGTTAAACCATGAAAGCTAGTTTTGAACAGAGCTCAATGTTTTGTGAGAAATAATACATTGCATTTCATGCATAGTGCTTTAAATGACCAAATTTAAGAGACAAACAAAACCAGAAGGAATGCGCTCTTCTGTAACACCGCATTTTTCAGTTTGCTACAACAAACAGTACTGCTTTTGGTAAGGACTTTAGAGGTAATGTCCAGTTCTAAAGACCAAAGGAACCAAAGTACTGTCTTTCAGGGGAAGTGAAATAGTACCTGAGCTGTGCAGTACAGTGCGTAGACCTTCTGAGGCTGGTATGATACACTGATATCAATCACAAGCTCTGAGTCTGATACCTGTGCAAAAGCAGCACTGCTGTTAATAACTTCTACAAAGCATTTTTTCCTGAGAGGGAATATGAGAATGCAGAGTCGAGGGGAAAATAATTGTATCAGGTTTAATATTTCCAGATTGAATTCCAGACTCAGTATAATAATCAATAAATACTAACATCACAGAATCACAGAGTGACTGAGATTGAAAGGAACCTCTGGAGGCCATCTGGTCGAAATTCTTTTATAAGCAGGACTGCCTACCACAAATTACCCAGGGTCACATCCAGAAAACATTTGAGTATAGGCAAGGATGGAGAGTCCAGACCTCTCTGGGTAATCTGTGACAGTTCGTGGTCACCTTTCCAGTAAAACAGTCCCAGCAAAATAAAGATATTCAGAGGGAACCTCCTGTGTTTCTTTTTTTGCCATTGCCTCTGGTCCTGTCAGTATGAACCTCTGAAAAGAGTCTGGCTCTGTTGTCTTTGCAGTCACCCTTCAGATACTTCTATACATTGATGAGATCCTTCCTAAGCTTTTCTTCTCCAGACTTCATAGTCCCAGCTCTTTCAGCCTTTCATCATAGGAAGTATGCTTTGGTTCCTAAATCATCTTAGAGGCCCTTTGCTGGGCTCTTTTGAGTAGCTCCACAGTTCCCCTGGAGCAGGTAGCCCAGAACTAGGTCAAGCATTTCAAGTGTGGCATCACCAGTGTTGGATAGAGGAGAAGGAGCACCTCTGTCAGCCTACTGACACTACTTTGCTTAATGCAAACCAGGATACTGGTAGCCTTTTTTTGCTACAACATGCACATCATTTGCTCATATTCAACTTGGTGTCCATCAGAACTCCCAGATCCTTTTCTGACAAGTTGCTTTCCAGCTGGGTGACCCTCAGCATATAGTGATCTACAGAATTGCTCCTCACCAGGTACAGGGCTTTGAACTTCTCTTTTCTGAACTTCCCAAGGTTTTTGTCTGCCCATTTCTTCAGCCTGTCAAGCTTGTGCTGGATGATAGCACGCCCATCTGGCCCAATAGCCATTCTTCCCAACTTTGTGTCATCAGTAAAATCACTCTGTCCCATCATGAAGATCAACTATCAAAGATGTTAAACAGGATTCACCTAGAATTGAGTCTTGGTATTGACACTGTTATTGCATATTTGCTATTGCTATTTGCATTGTTCATCACCACCCTCAGGGCCTGGCCATTCAGCCAGTTTTCAATCCACCTCCCCATCCAGCCTCTAAAGCACCTACCTGAGGGTCTACGAGGCTGTTACATGAGACAGTGTCAGAGACCTTACTGAGGCCCGGCAGACAGTAGCTACTGCTCTCCCTCATTTGCCAGACACATCAGTTCATTGTAGAATGTTACCAGGCTGGGGACTTCCCTGCAGGGATACATGCTGACTACTGCTGAGGAAATTCTTGTCCTTCATGCGCTTTGAAATGGTTGTCAGGATGAAAATGTTTTCCAGTATCGCTTTCCTAGGGATCAAAATGAGGCTAACTGGCCTGTAGTTCCCTGGCTCCTCCTCACCTGTCTTGAAGATAGGTATGACATTTTCTCTCCTACAGTTTTGAGCACTTCTCCCAGATCCTGTAACTGAACAAAGATAATTGAGAGTACTTTCCTCTCCGGCAGCTACATTAACAGTTGTAGTTGTTTTCCCCCAGAGCCTGTGTTTATCTCTTATTTTAACAAAAGTTACTATACATTACACTCATTTTCTCTGGTACCAGTAACACTTTATACCAATAGCAGTAATGAGTTCTGAAATGGCTGATACTATGGCTAACCTAATCAGTTCTAGATCTGAATACAGCATAAGTATGAAAGAAGTGAAATATAAAACCTGAATCTTGTCTTGAAGCATATGGATGAAGTGTGTATTTGTGCTATTTTTGGCTGGTGTAGGGGTAATTTGTTCATAGTAGCTAGTATGGGACTATGTTTTGGATGTGTGCTGAAAGCAGGGTTGATAACGTAGATCTGGTTTTGTCATTGTTGAGCAATGCTTGGACAGCATTCAAGGCTTTTTCTGCCTTAGCAGTGAGTGGGCTGGGAAAGCACGAGAAGCTGGGAGGGGACACAGCTGAGATGGCTGACCCCAGCTGACCAAAGAGATATTTAATGCCGTATGATGTCATGCTCAAAAAGCTGGGGGAAGAAGAAGAAAGGGGGAATGGAGTGCGATGGTGTTTGTCTCTCTAAGTAACCATTAGCTGTGATGGAGCCCAGTTGTCCTGGAGACGGCTGAACACCTGCCTGTCTATGTGTAGCAGTGAATGAATTCCTTGTTTGGCTTTGCTTGTGCACGAGGCTTTTGCTTTTCCTGTTAAACTCTTTATCTCAATCCACACCTGTGAGTTTTCTCACTTTTACCCACCTGATTCTCTTCCCCATTCCGCTTGTGAGGCAGTGAGTAAGTGGCTGTGTGCTGCTTATTTAAAGGCTGGGGCTAAACAACAACATTAGATCCAGAAATTGAAAGTTCCCTAAGAAAAACATGGCCTTTACACTGTAAAGATTCCTCTAATTCCTCTCTTCCTCTAATAAGTATAATTATTATTGAGATACTTTTAAATACTGCGAAGAGTTGAATACTTTTAAATGCTGTGAAGAGTTCTGTTTTGCAGCCAAAGAAGCTGTTTTCAGCACTCTGCCTGTTCCTAGCATGGCAGAGAGATGAACTTCACCAGGCAAGC
>JBBMKD010041895.1:0-20386 GCA_037834095.1 Argya squamiceps
GTGAGCCTTAATGACTCATTAACAGCAGATATCCCCCTGGAGGGAGGATGGGTAGTGGAAGAGAGATAAGGAGCAATCCCCCATCTGGTTTTAACAGCTGGCCCATGATCAGAATTCCCCTTCCCCGTGGAGTTACAAGAGATAAAGAAAAACCATGTCCCCAACTGCTTTCAACAGATGGAATAAAATAAACATTTTTTGGATGCATAACCCAAGACAACTATGAAAACACTTTCACCAAAAGTTTACTCAGCATGCTGAAGTAATTGTGGGACAGAAATTAACAAAGGAAAAATGTCCAGTGGTGAAGTAGAAGAACACTCCTTAGAAGGAAATGATAAATTAGAGAGTGTTTGTAAAATGCTCTTTGGAAAGCAGTGCTGTGTGACATTGCACACCCAAAGCTGTAAATAAGCTACACGTGTTGAAGTGCAGCTGGACACAAGTTTGGTGGCTTGCGACCTGTTTCTTTTTTAGAGTTCACTGTGCACATGGAAGGATTCTGTTTTCTTCACCAACCCATCTGTTTCTTCAGAATTTACAGCATAAATTAGAGATTAAAGCATCATCTATAAGCCTGTAAATAAAATCAACATAACTTGGTGACATTTAATTGCAATGTGTTTGTTCTGTTCCAATATATTAAGCAAACAGTCCTTCAGCAATCACAACATCATTAAAAGAAAAGCATCTGCTCCAGAAAGTTTAAAAGATTGCTCTGTGAAATAATTGAAGGCAACACTGTTTATATAGGATTTGTTTTTCTTTCTGTACTTACTGCATGATATGTGATCTCTGTACAGCATTGCATTTGGAAAAAAGGAAAAAAAGATGTTGTGTTAGCACTGGTGTTGTAAACATTGTGTTTTGACAGGTAGTATAGAAGAGCAATGGTCTTTGGAGATTCAGGACAAAGGCAGAGTTACCTGCCCAACGTGCAGGGCTGTGGTGAGGAAGACTGTGGAAGGGCTGAAGAAACACATGGTAAATTGCAGGAAGGTAAGAAAACAAGAGATGAGCAATGGTGTAGGAATGCATTTCCCACACCCAGCAGGTGCTTTAGACATTTTAAGAAGTTTTAATTAGAAAGTTGTGTGTTTTTTCTCATGGTAATTGGCTCAATGCCAGCACAAGGGCATGGGTTGGGCTCTGAGAGTGTAAATCAAAACCTCTTGGTGATTTTATTGACTGCAAGCCAAATTGTCCCTCCTAGAGCGTTCAGTTTTTAGGAAAGAGCACTAAGGAAGCAGAAAGGCTTTTTGGAGTGTTTTAGCAGTGTCAGAGGTTTCTCAGACTCCTGTGCATGACTTTTCATTTGTTTTCTGTAACATTTGTTATTTTGATATTTTTCCTTATTAAACCTTTTGATTTACAAAACACCTCTGAAGAGCTATCTTGCTAATTAATTTTAGCCACTTCTCTGCAAAGGCTGGACCCTCAGAGATTGATACATTAGCACCTGGCTCATTAGACTCTTAACCTGTATCACAGTGGTTTCTTTACTCCTCTTCAGCTTACTGATAGGCATGCCTGCCTGTTTTGTGTTGTGCTTAAAACCAGTTTTCATCTCATTACCATGTCCCTAAGCAAGAGTCCTTTATACATCTGTACAAACATGCTTGGTGCTTCTTGCCCAGCCTTTTGCTGGAGGTTTGGTGAAGTGAACAAAGGTGTAGTTATTTCATTGCTCCACTAAGTTTTAGATTCCATAAAATCTGTTCTATTAGAAGGCAGTTACCAGGCCCAAATAAATAGTCCTGCTCTCCTGCTCCTTTCCCCAAAGAGTTTTCCACAGCTTTGGTTAATTCACAGTTAAATGCAGCATGTCCTTGTTTATTTCTAGGAAATGTTCACGTGTCATCACTGTGGGAAGCAGCTGAAGTCTTTAGCAGGGATGAAATACCACGTCATGGCAGACCACAACAATCAGGTAACACAACTGCTGTGCAGCTAAAACTCCTACAGGCACAACAGGCTTTGCTCCTCTCCTGGTACACACAGAAACAGGAGATGGAGTGGGTTTTTTTCAAGTGTTGTAGCTGTTCATATCTAGTCTTAACTGTTATTTTTCCAGTGAGACCTGACATGTGAAAAACAGAATGTTACCAGAGATGGTAGGCATGCAAGATCATAGAAAAAGGGATGAATTTCTGTTTAGGCTGGTAATAAGTCACACATAAAAGGCATTCCCAATCAGAAGGAAAAAGATTAGGCTGTAATTTCCAGTCCTTTCCTAGAAAGGAGTTTTTTCTACTTCCAGTGCAGACTAGATTTGATGTAAAATAGCAGAAGCAGCAATTAGTTCTCAGCTCTCTTTAGTGTAAAAATACTAATCTAAGACTAGATTAGCATTAATACCACAATCTGCTTTTCCTCTTTGCTCTTACTTTAAAGAAGGCAATGTCTCCTGTTATAGTTGTGAGGAATTAGAACTTTGAAAAGATCACTTGGAAGTTTGTGTAATGTTCAGATAATTCACTCTGAATTTCTTTGCACAATTCCCAGTACTGCAGTTTGTGAACCTGCAGCTGTATTTGTAAATTGTGCAGGTCAGGGATCATGTTCTGGCCCTGAGGATTAGCTCTGTCACTGAGTTCTATCTTTTTACTCAGCCTAGGTGTAATATTAGGTAAAGTAGGAGAAAATAAGCAATAACCATCAGAGAGAGAATAAGGAACTTGAGCTGTAGTTTAGCACAGATGAATAACTATTACAAGCAGTCTGCTTCACTTTAGTCAGGTTAAGTGGAAACAGGACCAGTGAATGTTTAAGATGCATCATTTTCTGTCAGTTTATTCATTTTAAAGATAATTCCTCTTTGGTTTAACCCCAGCCAGCAGCCAAGCCCCATGCAGCCCTTCACTCTCTCCCTGACCTGCAGGATAGGGCAGATTATCAAAGTGAGAAAATCAGGGGTTGAGATGAAGACAGTTCAATAGATAAAGCACCCAAGCAAAGCAAAACAAGGAATTAATTCATCATTTAGGCAGGAAGGTCCAGACATCTTCAGAACCTCAGGGCTCCATCACACATAGCAGTGGCTTGGGACAACAAACTCCATCACTCTGAATGTCTGCCCCCTTCCTCCTCCTTCCCCCAGCTTTATATGCTGAGCATGATGCCATATGGTCTGGAATATCCTTGTGATGATCATTTTGAGGGTCAGCTGTCCCAGATATGTCCCCACCCAGCTGCTTGTGCACCCCCAGGCCACTCAGTGGCAGTATGAGAAAAGCCCTTAGCATCGTGCAAGGGCTGCTCAGCAACAGCAAAACCATCTCTCTGCTGTGAACCCAGTTCTCAGCACAGATTGACACACTCCCACACCAATTGTCACTTCAGCCATAACCAGCACAGATACAGAAAGTGATCATTATAGTACATACACATCAGTAAAATCATGAGTTGCAGAGATTTAATTATTTCAGAACTTTAAAATTATTATATTATAATATAATATAATAATTTAATTTAATTATTTCCTGCCCTGGTGTGTTGAGCAGTGAATTCCCTGTGAGGAGAACTGTAAATGCTGACCATCCTGTGTTTTTTTATTCACTTTTCTGCTGTGCTTTAGCCAGTTATGAAGGAGGGGGAAGAACTGGACGAGCAGCTGGAGCGAGAGCGCCTTCGGAAGGTGCTGAAGCGCATGGGAAAACTAAAGTGTACAAGGGAGGTAAGCTGCCCTGTGCCAAGGGGGGAAAAAAAAGGGTTAAACAGCAGTGAATACATGAACATAAAACATCAGAATGCTGTTGAGTATGCTCTGGTGCTGGCCAAAGCAAGATATGTTTCAAGATCCCAGGTATGCTACTCCCACAGTTGCGTAGAATCATAGAATAGTTTGAGTTTAAAAGAGACCTTTAATAGTAATTTCAATGCCAATTCTTTGTTGCAGTTTTTGTCTGCCTGAATAGACTAACATTAAAGTTTTCTATCTGCCCTGTCAGGATAAGTGATAATACTTTGGTTAGCAAACTGTGGATCCTGTTCACACTGGCTGTGTAATCCCTTGAAGAACGGTTTTCTTCCACGTATTTTTCCTCTGCGTTGACAGGGCTGCACAGGCAGCTTCACCAGCATCATGGGGTACCTGTATCACATCAAAAAATGTGGGAAGGCTGCTTCTGAGCTGGAGAAGATGGCTATGAAATGCCATCACTGTGGGAAAGCATACAGATCAAAGGCAGGACTTGTCTACCACCTCCGATCCAAGCACGGGCCGGTGAGTTCACCCTGCAGGACTTACCAGGGGACTGTGAGGGGATTTCAGCCACTCAGACTGGAGACACCTGCAGGCTTTTGTCTGCTGCTTTGTTGGGGAGTTACAGATCACAAATCTTGGCGTTTTTCCTGCCCCTGGATTATTTTGTCCTTGATGGTTTCCTTCCAGCAGCAGCTGTTGCTTGTCTGTGACTAGGATGGAGTTTTTTAATAGTAAATCAGCATGGCAGCAGCAAATGAGCTGACTTTTGCTCCCTGAAAGAGTGATGCTAATATAACTCGTGAGATACTTTCCTTTGCTCTTAAAAGACTCACCACTGGAGCAGAATGAGTAGTCTTGTGCTCCATGAGTGATTTGCATTGAATTATGGAGTATCTTTCAAGGCTAGAGCATGAAGCTCTCTGCTGTGATCCCTATGAGCAGATCTGGGGGTCTGTCTGACTAGTGGGATGCATTTCTGTCCTCTGTCTGTGACAGTAAACCATAGCTGCTGCAGGCTGTTTATTTAAGGATTTGGCAAAAACATTTATTCCCAGTATTTAGTGTAACTGAAATAGGAGGTAGTGAGAGAAGCTCACTTTTTTGGGCCTTCGTTGCAGGTCACTTTCCTCCATGAGGAGAGAAGACCAGAGAACCTGAAAGAAATGAAATGGGAGCAAAACAACACAGGCAGAGTTCAGAGGAGATCTGCAAAGGTGGCCATCTACTATCTCCACGAGCTGGCAGGAGAAGAGCTGGCCAAAGAGTGGCCCAAAAGGAAAGTTCTGCAGGACTTGATTCCAGATGATCGAAAGGTACAAGGCCTTAAAAATGCTTTATAGGGTTCAAGTTTTATCCCTCCACATCTGCTGAGTCTTGTACTGGCTCCTACCCCATGTTTAGGGCATTGGGGGGGATTGGGTTCTGCTCTCTCCCATCTTAGATTACTGTAGAAACAGCAGCAATTGCTGTGGTGGGAGTGTTTTGTTTAGGCAAGCTGCAATTCAAATTGAATTGATTCAAATGAAATATATAAAGTCAAGTCCTATTGCTGGAATTCTCAGTGGGCACAAGGAACATGCCCAATTATGATGATTGCTCATAGCAAAACACTCAAAATCACTCCTGCCCTGCTGTGAGGCCCCAGCAATCCTTCCCAGTCTCTCATACATGCTGTGGTATTTCACAGTGTTCTTGGACTTCAGAGTTTCCAGTAGAGTCTTTCAGGCTGTGAGTGAAACCCAAGAGAAAAAAGATGCTTTGTGATTTCAGTGGGGTAGGTACATTTAGAGGAATTGTTGTAGTCAAGGGAGTGGGAGGTTTCAGGTTCTGATATTGTGGGGGTTTTCCAGATTCAGTTCTGTTTCTAGAGAGTTGGTGGCAGGAAAACATTGATTATTGTGAGTTTGCCTGTTAGAGTAGGAGAAGAAATAGCACTTCTGTCTCAGCCTAGAAGAGGAAATTCTGTGTAGTACTTAAAACTCTCAATTCCATCTTTGTCTCAGCTGAAATACACTCGTCCTGGCCTGCCCACCTTTAGTCAAGATGTGCTGTGCAAGTGGAAAACAGAGATAAAGATGTACCGAAGAGTCCACTGCCCAAATCAGGTAATCCTCAACTGTTTCTGAGGCCTCACAGGGGACAGATTTTGGCTCTGTGTGAGCCAACAGCTTCCCACAACCTTGAAACTGCAGTGGGAGACAAATCCTGCTCCAGCTCAGTGTGGTTGTTGAGTGTCATCAAGACCCTTTCTAGTCCTGGGGGTGTCTGGGGGTTCTCCTTTAGTCCTTTGCATCAAAATGCCCTGGGGATGCTCCTTTAGTCCATCAAAATGCCCTGGGGATGATTTTTTTGGGAATGTGTGAACATTGGAGAACCAATAACTTGGTGTCAGGCTGGTACAATTTTCTCATCCAGGTGGGCATTTGGTCCATTTGGAGGTTTGAATAGTGGAAAAATACCCTGATGGTTTAGGGTAATCAAGACCCTTTTTAGTCTTGGGGATGTCTGGGGATGCTCCTTTAGTCCATCAAAATGCCCTGGGGATGCTCCTTTTGGGAATGTGTGAAACACTTGAGAGCCAAAAATTTGGTGTCAGGCTGGGGCAGTTTTCTCATCCAGGTGGGCAGGTTTTGGAGGTTTGAACAGTGGAAAAATACCCTGATTGTTTAGGGTAATCAAGACCCTGTTTTGGGGATGTCTGGGGGTGCTCCTTTAGTCCATCAAAATGCCCTGAGGATGGTCCTTTTGGGAATGTGGGGATGATCCTTTTGGGAATGTGTGAACACTTGAAACTTGGTGTCAGACTGGTACAATTTTCTCATCCAGGTGTGCAGTTGGTTCATTTGGAGGTTTGAACAGTGGAAAAATATCAGGCCCCTGCCTTTTTATATAAATCTAATCACAGAAGGAAGGAGTAGAGGTGGAATTACAAAAGTAATGAGACTTTGGCACAGCATTTAAGTTTTCTTCATTGTGCTAGACAAGTTTTTTAAGCCTTTTTTCAACCTGGCCTTGAGCATTTCCAGGCATGGGGCAGCACAAAACTGATGCCTGAAGCTCCTCATGGGACAGGCCTCTAAAGCTGCCCTTTAAAGGGCATTTTGAATTTTGAATATTTGAATTTTTCCTCTCTTGCACTTCAGGCAGAAAGCAAACTTATCAATTTAGTTAGGCTGTTGATGGAGCAGGAGTGTAACTGTCACAGGAGTCTCTTTGTTATGTCCAGGTGTGCTCAGAAAGTGGGAATAGAAATACTGAGCTTAATGAAAATTCTTCTAATGGTCTTTTTACCAGAAGCTTTCTGGCTTCTACCTCTCTTTTTCACTTTGGGGATTGCCCTCCAGAGATAATAATGCTTTATTGTCCAGGAAGAAGTGATTTCTTGCTAGCATGTTGTTCACATGTTCATTTTTTTGTTTGTTTTTTACTGTTTCAGGGTTGTGAATCTGTGTATGGCAGTGTCTCAGGACTCAAGTCTCACCTTGGCACGTGTACCTTGGTTGGTAATCTTCCTTTTTATATCCCCACTGTCCTCCTGATAACCTTTAATTCAAGCTCTTGTCCTGCTAAATCTGACATCCTCACAGATCATGGATTCCACAGAATGGTTTGGGTTGGAGGGGATCTTAAAGATCATCTCAGCCCCCAGTTTAGGTGCTCCCCTTTGTGCTGAGGAGATTGTCATTGCAAACAATACTTGAGACCAGGAGGAAGCACCTTAATGGCATTCCTTTTAATGATAGTTTACAGCAGTTCTGCCTGTAGATTCATAGCCACAAGAGCAGTTTTTCCAGGTGCACTGCTGGAGAAGACCTTATGGCATCTCAGAGAGCAGTCCTGTGCTTTGTGGGCACAACTGCTCACTCCTGTCAGTGCTCCTGTAGCTAAAAACTGTCTGATGTGGATGAGAGTTTGTATTTTTTATTGCTGGGTTCTATTCTGAGCAAGATTCAAATGAAATATATAAATTTATCAGCCTCCTGGTCCAGCAACTCTTGATGAAATTTTGTTTGTTTTGATGCCAGGGAGACTTTGTGGCTGGCAAATACAAGTGTCTCCTGTGTGAGAAGGAGTTCATTTCAGAGAGTGGGGTCAAGTATCACATCAACTCTGTGCACGCTGAGGTAAGGCAGGCAGAATGGGACCTCAAACCTGCTGGGGGTAGGGAGAGTGTCTGAAGAAGAAAATGCTGCATGTGGGCCATGTTTTCCTTTTTTCCTTGCTCACTGTTGGGTCTTTAAACTTAGCTGGTCTTATGTGTTAGTCTGGGGAGCAAGTGTTGTGTCGTGTCACTTGCCTTGTCCCAAGATGCTGCTCTATTCAGCTCCTGCAGCATTTCCTGTGCCTTCAACTAGGCAAAAATCAAATCTGAATCAATGAATCAATGTCAAGTCAAATCTGAATCCTCTGGGACAGGGTGATACCTGAGAGGAGACATCAAAGAACAGAGCCATGGTTAGGCAGTTGCCTTTCCAGATCTCACATTTTGGGGAAACCTTTAAACACACCTATATTGTAAGCTTCATTTGGCATTTCCACCACCATCAGTACCAACCTTGTTGCCTTGTAAACCTTTCAGGACTGGTTTGATATGAACACAACCACCACCAAAAGCTTTGAGAAGCTGATGAAAATTCGCCAAAGGGAAGAGCAGAAGAAGCAACGGAAGAAACATCCCTCGACCAGGGGCAGGAAGAAGAAAGCTGGCAGCCTGGCTGCCAAGAAACTCCCCTCTGCTGGAGCTGAAAAAACAAAGAGAAGAAAGAGAGGTCGTCCACGACGAGTGGACAAGGAGGGTGCAGGCAGTGAGGAAGGGGCACCCCAGGCTGCACAGAGAGCTGAAGGCCCAAAAACCGGCCGCAAGCGAGGCCGAAGCAAATCCCTGGAAGAGGAGAAGGAGTAATTCATTCTATTCTTTTTCATTTTTAGCCCCACTTCTGTCAGGCTCACACAACCCACAGCACTTCACACAAGCAACTGAATGTCTTTGGGGACTGTGGCTCGATTCTGCAGGCGGTTTTGGTGCAGAGGCTGCTGGTGTAATTCCTTTGGACAGAGTGGCACTGACAGTGTTCCCAGTGTGATCCCTGCTCTGGTTGCAGTCTCAGTTTGGTCATACTAGTTGCTTGTTTAGTGGTTTCCAGTACAGCAAGTGTCTGTTTTGTCATTTTCCTCTGATGTGTGAGATCAGGGTTCTTTTTTTTTTTTACAATCCTTCTCTTAAGGGACTGTCTAGCAGAATCTCTTCAAGGGGGAAATCCTTTCTTGCATAGAAAGCACACAAACTAGACATGAAAACAGTGCTGTGCAGAATGTGGTGTGAGAATGTGCTTCCTTGTCTGTTTGGTGTCCTTGGTGCCATCCCTCCTCACACAACACACCCCAGCCTGCCTGCTGCAGGGTTTTGTCCTGCCTGCACTGGTGCTGTTCAGTTTGTCTTCACAATCTCTCTTCAGAACTCCACAGTGCTGTACTCAGAGCAAATGTTCACCACCTTCCCACTCAGTACAATAAACCCAGGAATTAAAGATTTTTTCTTAGTGGTTTTCAGTCCAGAGTCCAATTTCCTGTCATTTATGAGTTACTAACCAGACCTGCTCTCCAGACATGGATATTTTTGTGGTTATTCAGTAACACACTCCTCCACATAACATTCTCTTAACAATCCATCCCTGTCCATCAGCAGATTTTTTGCTGGATTGACTCAAGCTGGTACAAGGTGCTGCTTCCACCCCTCTGCTTGTGAGGAGAGAGATGTGTCCCAGAGCATCCTGCTGCAGTGGGGCTGAGGCCTCAGAATCCCCCTGAGGGCAAGGAATTCAGCAGAGAGGCAGAATCACCTGCTCTCCACACCCCTGGAGATGCAGCCCTGCATTCTGGTGGTTTTTTGGGCTGCCAGTGCACGTGGCCAGGTCCAGTTCTGTTATCCCTAGGACCACCAGGCTGCTCTCCATCCATCTCCAGCTTTTTCTGGATAACACCCCTCTCCTCCAGCAAATTAACTGCCCCAGGCAACTTCTTGGATAAAGAAATCATGTAGTGTGTGCAACAAGCCCTGGAGAAATTCTGACCACTGCCCAGCAAACTGGACCTTGCTGTTCTCAACTGTACTTGAGCAAATACAATATTTAGAAAAGAGATCCAGTTTTGAAGGAATCAGAAGTGATAAAAAGAGACCAGCCAGTCACTCAATACTTGTTGCAGTGATTAATTGTACTAAAAAAATGCTGGTTTCTCACTGGGATTTGTTTTCATTTCAGCCCCTGTATCCCATCCTGCTGAGTCCTGGTAACTGAAATAGCTTGATGGTATCAGAAATTTCTTCCTGCATATTTTGTAGTCATTATTAACTCCGTTACATAATTTGCTGTATGAGCTAAAGAGGCTTGCTAGTCTCACTCAAAACAGGTTTTTTTTCTCTCTTTTTCCTCTTGTGCATTGCTCTTTGCTGACAGGCTGTATTATACTGATTGGTGCATTTTTCACTTTTTTAAGTCCAGAGAGATGAACCAGCATTCTGTAACAGCCTGGTTTATGTAAGCTACAATGATGACCTTGCTTTGCTCTCACCTACCTCTTTTTGCCCTCAACTCCCTCACCACACCATTGATACTCACTTTTACCCTCTTAGGCACATTTTTCAGTTCTGCAGATGCCTCTGAGGTCTCATATCTTTTGTTTTCTAGAAACTCAGCAGGGTTTAAGGGCAGACAGCACATGATGAGCACGTTCTGAAACATTGTGGTGGATTTCACAGAACTACTCCAGCAGAGACCTTAATAATTACGTTTTGTACAGTAACTTTTCCAGAAAGCTTGGTTTTAATCTGCAGATTTTCTTTGTAATTGTTCTATAATTTCATTAACATTGTTGATAAAAGATGTTAAAGAGCTGCAGACTCTGGGATTCTCTAGGACAAATCCTTATTTACAGTTACTTAATATCAAGCATTTAATGTGTTCCACTGATGCTTGTGTAACATGTGGGGGGCCAAGAGCAAGGCCTTAGAGAAATATATGATGTCAACAGCTACCTTTACCTGAATGGACTTGTAATTAATTAAAGGATAATATTTACAGAAAACTCTTCTCTCTGAAACCACCTTGGCTGGGTCTGACTTATGATGCCCTTTAATGTCAGTTGTTGGTGTGTTAAGCTGTCCTTAGACTCATCATACAGCTTGTCTTTTTTTTAAGTCCTGGCACACCTGAGTTTTAATTTGGGGGCCTGGAGGGTTTTTTTTTTTTGGAGGAGGAGGAGAGATATTATATTTTGGTTTGGGAGTTGTTTGTTTGTTTTGTTTTTTCTTAATCCTCAAGGATTTCCCCATTGTTCTAAGATTTGTTAGAAGTCATTAATAATTCAGTAATTTTCATGAGATCACTTACCATCCTTCCCTGCAAGTTATGCAACAGCTTTAAGGTTTAAACTCATTTAATAATGCCAGAACATCCAAAACAAGGGAGCTGTTCTGTTGAGAGGAAACTGTGACACAGGGTGCACTTCACACAGAGACATCCCTTGCAGTATCAGGTCGGGGTACACCCCATTATTTTATCATATTTAGTTTATCATATCTCTGTTGGTAAGCACACCACACCAGTGCCAGGCAAGTTCCTCCACTGCTTGGCTTTCCTTGGGGGGACATCACCTATAAATCAAATGTTTCCCTGTGGTGCTGCGGGTATTTGGGAGCAGCTATTGATGGAGCCATGGCCTGGGAGCAGCTTCTGGAGCAGTCTGGTCCTGGGTGCCTGCTGGGTGACCTTCATGGCAAGTGGAGGGTTAATGTCACCCTGGGGTGCTGGTGATGAAACCAGCACTAAGCATGGCATTATTCCTTCCAGTGCTGCTTTACCCTCAAAGCCAGCTGCCTTCAGAATTAAGTGGGTCAGTCTGATCATTAAAATATAGTGGAGAGAGTGTGAGATTGGAGGGGGAGGTGGTTATGTTGGGCAGCTCTGCTGAGACATTAATTAGCACAGTGTCCTCTTTTTATGCAGGCTGCATCAGGTCCAAAAACCCATCTGAATTAGGCTCAGAGGTCTTCTAAATCAGCAGCTTTTGTTTTTCAGGAAGTGCAGTTGCATTTTTAGAAGCAAGCCTCTGTCTTTCTTTGGGAACAGGTAACAAAAGCCAGGTAATTATTCAAACACAGACTGCACTGAACCACAGAATGACCATAACCAACAAAAGCCAGGTGATTATTCAATCACAGCCTGCACTGACCACAGAAAGACCATAAGCAACAAAAGCCAGGTGATTATTCAATCACAGCCTGCACTGAGCTATGGAATGACCATAACCAACAAAAGCCAGGTGATTATTCAAACACAGCCTGCACTGAACCACAGAAAAACCATAACCAACAAAAGCCAGGTGATTATTCAATCACAGCCTGCACTGAACCACAGAATGACCATAAACCAACAAAAGCCAGGTGATTATTCAATCACAGCCTGCACTGAACCACAGAATGACCATAACCAGAGATGTGGTCCCAGTGGCTGCCTGCAGAGACAGAGCCAAATTAAAGGTTAGGAAAATCACAGCCAGTGCTGTCAGCTTTTTTGGTTTTTTTCCAGTTCTTCCTCATTGGCAAGGAGGCTCTTGGCCCTCTGTGCCACTGCAGTGTGGGCTGGTCCCTCACCTGCCTTTGGCTGGTGGCTCCCACTGGCCACAGCCCAGGTGCTGCCCTGGGGCAGGACAGGTGACACCTGTGGTGCTGTTTTTGGGGACAGCTCCTTCACCTCCTGAGAACCAGAGAGCAGCCCCATGCAGCAATAAGGGTTCGAGGAAAAGAGGAGGGCTCATGTGCAAAGGAAGGGTGTGAATGGGAGACACACCTCATCTGATTTAAGTAAAGAGGTAAACCTCAAAAGAAGAATTTTCCACACATAGGATCATGGAATGCTTGGGGTTGGAAGGGAGCTTTAAATGTTAACTAGGCCCTGCAAAGAGCAAGATTTTCTCCTGCTAGATCAGGTTGCTCAGAACACCATCCAACTGGATCTTGAATGCTTCCAAGGATGTGGGACACTCAAATGCTTCCAAGGATGGGACACTCAAATACTTCCAAGGGTGGGACACTCAAATGCTTCCAAGGATGGGACACTCAAATGCTTCCAAGGATGGGACACTCAAATGCTTCCAAGGGTGGGACACTCAAATATTTCCAAGGATGGGACACTCAAGTATTTCCAAGGATGGGACACTCAAATATTTCCAAGGATGGGACACTCAAATGCTTCCAAGGGTGGGACACTCAAGTATTTCCAAGGATGGGACACTCAAATATTTCCAAGGATGGGACGCTCAAATGCTTCCAAGGATGTGGGACACTCAAACACTTCCAAGGATGTGGAACACTCAAATATTTCCAAGGATGGGACACTCAAATATTTCCAAGGATGGGACACTCACCACCTCTCTGGGCAGCCTGTACTTGTGTCTGGCCACATTCATTGTGAAAAACTTTCTCACATTTAGTTTAAATTAACTCTCCTTTTGTTTAAACCATCTCTCCTTCCTCTCTTGCACCAGGCCCTACTAAATAGTCCATTCCCCATAATTCTTGTAGGTTTTCTTTAGGCACTGGAGGGGCTCTGAGCTCTTCCTGGATCCTTCTCTTCTCCAGACTGAGCACCACCAGCTCTCCCAGCCTGTCTCCAGCCCTCAGAGCATCTTCATGGCCTCTGGTCTCACCCCAGCAGTTCCATTTATTTCCTCTGCTGAGAACCTCAGAGCTGAATATCTTCAGTTAGATTTTGCTGAAGCTGCAATTGGAATTTAAAAAAAATTGTCAAGGCCCTGGACCTCTTTAAAAAGCAAGACTGCCATGCATTAAACAGGATGGTTGTCTTGTTGAGGGCTAGAGGAAGCATTTGGAGGAGACATTTGGCATTTTCAGGGGAGTGAGGCCACTGGGGGAATCCTGCAGGGGTTCACATTAACACTGGAATGTTCAAAATGTTTCCCTCACGATACAGGAGGTAAATGGGCAGGGACTGAGGTCAGGTTTGAGGATTACATGGAGCAATAAAAATTAAAAGGCAACCACAAAGAACTGCTAAATCATCTTAGAATACTGAATGGCTGGGAGATGAAATGGCAGGTGAAATTCAGTATTATGAAATGAAAGGGCCCCAATAACATCTGTTGATTTGAGAGGCTTTTGCAGCCTCTCAAAGATGGTTTGCATTGGTGTTCAAAATGGGGATGTCCTGAAAACCTACAGGATTACTTCAGAACTTCTTACTGCTGAACTCTTTCCTCATCAAAACACCTTGACCTGCTACAACATCAAACACCATCTTTCAAGAGAGACTCCAACCACCCTGGCCCTGGCCCCTGCCTCAGAACTGCTGCTGTGCACAGGACAGGAAAAGCAGGAAGGACAGGTCACATCCCTGACACAAGTGGCTGCCTCAAAGGTCTGAGGCTGATCTGCAGAGCTCCCTCCAGACAGAGTGGCTGGGTCCATGCCACCCACAAAAATCTGGTCTCTCATGTCCCTGGCCACCTCTCACTACTTTGAGGCAAGGTTTACCCTGAACAGCCCCTGAGCAGGAGAGAGGGGTTCTGTGGCACCTGCACTTTCTGAAAACAAAAGCTAGTGATTTAGAAGAGCTGCCAGGCCTGGTGGCTCTCCATCACAGTGCTTTGTGTCACTGTCCCCTGTCCCTGACATGTCCCATGCCATGGAGATCCAGGCTCCACACAGGTTTCCCCTCCTTCCCAGGCCACCTTGGCTCTGCCCCTGCACAGCTCCAGGTGGGCTCAGCACTGCACTGAGCAGAGATGTGGCAGAGCCAGGCTGGCTGCCAAGCACATATTCTCTCTCCCCTTTCTCCAGGAACTCCATCTCTGCTCCCAAATTGTGGGAACACTCACAGTGAGCACAAGGAAACACAAGGAGCAGGTCCCAGTGCCAGTGATGCAGCTGGCAAATTACTTTGGCCCTGTCAGAAGCAATGCCAGGGAAGAGGGTGTCAGGACAGAGAAGAGGCAGCAGGACAATCCTTGGGGTGGAGGAGTGGGTGGAAATTAAATCAGCATTCTGCAGAGGACAATCAGCCTTGGATCTCCTTGTGGGATAAGCCAACATGGACTGAAGTTCCACCCCAGACATGGAACAGGCCATCCCAGCCTCTGCAGCAGCCCTGGATGTGCTTGGCAGCTGTCAGGCATCTAAAAGAGAAGCTGTCAGCACATCCCCCTCAGTTTCATAGTCTCCAGGCTAAACAACTCAGGCTAATTTAGGCTTTCACCATAAATTGCTTTGCCCAAAACTCCCTCTTAAGGGAATTCTGTTGGGTTTGCACAGCAGGGTTTTGGTGGAGGGAGGGTTACAGGGATGGCTTCTGTGAGAAACTTCTAGAAGCTTCTCCCACATCCAGCAGAGCCAAAACCAGCTGACTCCAAGACAGACCTGCTGTTGGCCAAGGCAGAGCCCATCAGCAGTGGTGACAGTGCCCCTGGGATTTAAAAAGGGAAAAAAACTGCACAGAATCAGGCAGAGAGAGGAGTGAGGGTGAATGAGAGCAACAGCCCTGCAGTCCCCCAGGCCAATGCAGAAGGAATAAGAGGAGATGCTCCAAATGCTGGGGGCAGGGATTATTTTGCAGCCTGTGGGGCCCAGGAGGTAGCAGGGACCCACCTACAGCCCAAAAAGATCCACGTAGGAGCAGAGACCCCACCTGCAGCCTCCTGAGGTCCATGGGAGAGCAGAGACCCACCTGCAGCCCAAAAAACTCCTTGTAGGAGCAGAGACCCACCTGCAGCCCATGGAGGAGCCCATGTGAGAGCAGAAGAGGAGGAGGAGTGTGAGGACCCTCCCCATGAGAAATAAGTAGAGGCAGAGACATGCTGTGATGAATTATCCCATTCCCTGTCCCACTGCACTGCTGAGGGGGAGGAGGGACAGAGCTGGGCACTGAAGCTAAGATGGGGAAGAAAGGAGAAGTGATGAAAAGATGGTTTTACAATTTGGTTTTATTTCTCATTACCCTGCTTTGACTTGATTGGTAATAAATTGAACTGATTTCCCAAAATTGAGTCTGTTTTGCCCATGACAGTAAGTGGTGAGTGAGCTCTCCCTGCCCTTATCCCAACCCATGAGTGTTTCATTATCCTTTCTCTCCCCTGTCCAATTGAGGGGCAGCTTTGATGGGCACCTGGTATCCAGCCAGAGTCATCCCAGTGAGTTTTCCAGCCAGTGCCAGGTGAGTTTTCTCCCTCCCTGTAGCCCAAGCTCCTAAATGGACACTGAACCCAAAAGAGATGTCAGTACTAACAGGCAGAAGATTTGGAGTCAGAGCCAGAGCAGGTTTGTGGCAGGCTGGATGCCCATTCCAGAGGGCCACAACACCCCTTTTTCTATGGCAGCTGGTCACTGCAGGGCAGCATCTGCCTTGGGGTGCAGTGTTTACCCAGTGCTCCCATTCTCCTGATGAAGAGGGTTAAGCTTTCCTGCCTCACATTTGTGCTTTTATCTGAGCAATAACAAATAAACTTCTTTCCCAAGGATGGGCTCTGATAGATCTGCTCATCAGCTTTCACCAGTTGTGTGTTCACTGACCATGACAGTGCTGAATGTTTTTTGCTGCTGATGGACCTGTCAGATCACTTTCCAGCTTTGCCAGGCTCTTGATTTTTGTGGCTTCACATGGTGGAAATGATCTGGGAAAGGGCTGAGTGGTAACACTATTGTGAATATATTGACACCCACATCTCAAACACCATATGCTGTCTAGTTGTCCCATATTAAAAGGGTAAAAAAGAAATAATCAGCTGTGAAAGATGCCCAGGGTCTGCTGTGTTGCAGATGGTGCAGTGCAGATAGATAGCAAACTGTTATTACTTTTTTTTTCTTACAATAGAAGCTAGGAAGCACCAGAAGAAATAATTGGGCATCTGGTCTAAATGCAACAGAATAAATCACTTTTCACAATGCACATAATTACACAGCAAAACTCTTGACTTCACAATACCCTGTGACAATGGAATGTAAAAATGGCTGTTCTTGGGCAGCACTGAATTCCCCCAATTCCAATTATGCAGCAGATGGTAAAAAGATGCCATCAAAAAATAAATAAATAAACACACAAAAGGAGGGTCAGGAGATATTGATGATTAGCAGGTTGACTTTCCACATTTAATAAAGTTCATGAAGTGTTGATAAAGTGCTGATATCCACAGACTGGCGACAGGCCTGAGCCTGATGCTTTTTTACACCACAACCACACAGACTCTGAGTTTCAGAAGGTTGAAAATGACTCTTTTATTTTTGGGATGTGTGGCTGAAAATGACTCTTATTTTTGGGATGTGTCTCCCTTTTATACTATTCTACACAGACCAATCTGATTGGTGACAAAAGGCAAACCTCTTCAATCACATTGTTCAGACCAGAAGGACATCAAGAAGTCCCTCTTAGGAAAAAGAATGGAAAACAAAGTTACAGTTTACAAAACCACTTCTCTTGTTTACAGAAAATTCTCTGGGAAAAGAATTTTAGAAAACTAAAACATTTCAGGTACGAAACCAGAGCTACACTAGTTAGCAGCTAACTGAAGTTTAGATTAGGAACACAAAATCCACACATCCTTTGTGGGCTTCATTTAACCAGTAACATTTATACACAACAAAGTACAGGGCAGATTCTGCACAGGGATATCATCAATCCAAACCTTTCCCAGTTGCTGAGGTCAATTCCTGACGTGCTGGGAGTCCTTGCTGGTGAATTCCTCTGGTGATGGGCAGAGGAAGACGACAGCAGGGTGATGTGATGTAAATACACCATGGGCAGGATGTTCTCTTGCTGCCAGCACCTCTCCCAGAACCTGGTATTTGCTAGGGGCAGGCTGGGACTTTGCAGGCTGTAGAGGTGAGGCTGGGATCTCCAGGCTGCTGCTGGATTTCCCCACTGAATTAATTCTAAGTACGAGGCACTGCAAGGCATATAATACAATTTAGATGCATTAGTGCCTGATTTGTGACTGCAGATCGAATTTTTGCCTGGCCAAAATCCCAAACACTCAAACGATAATTAAATGTGTGTGGAGAGTTTGCACTCTCTCAGTATTTATTATTTATAATAAATAGATACAATAATATATTGTATATTTTTATAATAAATAAATAAAGACTGAACCCACAAATGCAAAAGCCATCACCTGCTCCCAAAGCACTCCAGGCACAGTCACTGGATTCCCAGGATTGTCCTAAGTGTCACACTAATAATAAATAAACACACAAAAGGAGGATCAGGAGATATAATGATTAGCAGGTTGACTTTCCACATTTAATAAAGTTCATGAAGTGTTGATAAATTGCTGGTATCCATAGACTGGTGACAGGTCTGAGCCTGATGCTGTTTTACACCACAACCACACCGACTCTGAGATTCAGAAGGTTGAAAATGACTCCTTTATTTTTGGGATGTCCATTTCCCATGTCCAGCACCGACCAGGCAGAGGTGTGTGAGAAGCCTGGCAATGCCAGCCAGCCAACAGTGGTGATCAGACACAAAATTCCCCAGGCACAGCACAGTTCTCACCCTGCACATGCAATAGGGGCTGCACCCTGGAGCACGGGGAAAGGACACAGAGCCTGAACTAATTTTAAGCAGTTTGGGGGAAGGATGCAGAATAAACTGCACAGTGCTAACAGACACCTGTTTCTGCTATCAAAAAACTGGTATTACTTACTGATACCTAACACTGATGGCACTGAGCTTTTCAAATAACATGTCTGAGCACTCCTGTGCAGGCCAGAGCAGGGCTGGGCCTGGGATCCTTGCCTGGTGGCCAACACAGGCTCTGGAGCAGTCAGCATTAACACCAACAGCTCTGCAATAACCAAGTGGTTCTCAAAGTGAACCGAGTGAGAATGGACCTTGCAGAGAAGACACAACTGGTAAATTGTTCCTGTAAAACCTCTTCCAGTCACAGTTTTTCAGCTGCCAGCTCTACCCTTGGCCCTCCTGAAGTTCCATCCCCATAATGCAGACAGGGAGAAGGAGTTTTGAAACAGGACTCTGTAGGAAAGCAATATCAGGCTCACCCTCCTCCTCAGCACCGTGGGCTGCAGCAGCAGTGAAGCTCAGCACAGGAAAGAGGCAGCCCTGATCTGCCAAGAGCATCTGGAAAGCAGCATTGAACAACCCAGATGGGACCATTTGGATCACCTCAGCATCCATGCAGCTGCAGAATTAATGTAAATCCTGACAAGCTTCAGTTTTCACTCAGCTGGAACTTGCCTTTTGCACACAGGCACTGCAGGTTAAATCCTTCACATGGCAACGTGACCACCCTGGTCTCCCACAGCTCTCCCCAAAGCACAGACCAGTTCTCCTGTGACTAGGAAAGGCCTTTTGAAGTGACCAAGTAAAGACTTTTAGGGGCCCTAGGGCACTGAACTATGGATGTCTGTGCCCACATCTGCACACATGCACTCACCAATGTGCTTTTGCTGTGGGCTGACCTCATCCACTAAGGTCTAAGCTGCCATTTGGGTCCAGCTATGCTACATCAGCTGGGCAGAGAGGAGCCTCAGGAATTCCCAACTCTGCCCAAAACCACAGCTGGGTTGAACCACTTTAGCAGCCCCTTGGAACCACAGATTCTGTCTTGGCTTGATTCCTCCTTCCAGCCTGCCTTGCTCACACAGGGCAGTGGGTTACTGCTGTAAGGTAAAGGAGGATGATTTGGGTTCATTTCCTTATTTCTCTGCTGCTTCAGCCAGCACACCCAGTGCTGCCTTTCCTGGGGATGGGGCAGACCCCATCCCTGTGTCTTCAGACACACGTGGAGGAGAAACCTGGAGGGTCAGAGCACCCCCAGGTGCAGAGGAGCTGTGGGACCATGCTGGTGGCCCCAGCTGGGGGCTACTGGGGGTGCAGCACGGGGAGAGTGGATGCTGGGGGCACAGCATGGAAATAACTGGCACTGGGGGCTATTGGGGGTGCAGCAAGGGGAGAGTGGACAGTGGGAGTTACTGGGGGTGCAGCATGGAAAGAATTGGCACTGGGGGCTACTGGGGATGCAAACTAGGAGGGGGACACTGGGGGTTACTGGGAGTGCAGCATGGAAATAGTCAGCACTGGGGGTTACTAGGGGTGCAGTATGGGAAGGGTGGATGCTGGGAGTTACTGGGGGTGCAGCATGGAAATAGCACTGGGGACTACTAGGGGTGCAGCACAGAATATTTGGCACTGGGGGTTACTGGGGATACAGCATGGAAATAAATGGTCAGCACTGGGGGTTACTGGGGGTGCAACACTGGGAGAGTGGACGCTGGGGGTGACTGGGGGTGCAGCACAGAAATATTTGGCACTGGGGATTACTGGGGGAATAGCATGGAAATAAATAGTCGGCACTGGGAGTTACTGGGGATGCAGCACGGAAATATTTGGTACTGGGAGTTACTGGGGATGCAGCATGGAAATAGCTGGCACTGGGGGTGCAGCACGGGGAGAATGGACACTGAGGGTTACTGGGGATGCAGCACGGGGAGAGTAGAGGCACTGGGGGTTGCAAGGGGTGCAGCAACGGGGAGGGAGGCACTGGGGGTTACTGGGTGTGCAACACTGGGAGAGTGGATGCTGGGGGTGACTGGGGGTGCAGCACAGAAATATTTGGCACTGGGGATTACTGGGGGAATAGCATGGAAATAAATAG
>JBBMKD010042280.1:5730-20301 GCA_037834095.1 Argya squamiceps
CCCAGCTCTGGAATGGCTCCATGGTCCATCCCCAGCTCTGGAATGGCTCCATGGTCCATCCCCAGCTCTGGAATGGCTCCATGAATCCATCCCCAGCTCTGGAATGGCTCCATGGTCCATCCCCAGCTCTGGAATGGCTCCATGAATCCATCCCCAGCTCTGGAATGACCTCCAGGGTCCATCCCCAGCTCTGGAAGAGGCTCTTGCTGTGCACAGCCCCTCCCTGGAGCACACAGCAAGCTCTGCTCTCATTAAAGATAAATCCCCACCTCAATTAACACTTGTGGGGCCTGTTCCCTGCACACCCACAACAAGGCAGCACAGCTGATATCAGAGCTGAGCCAAGACAGAAATAGCCTTTTCTGCCACATCCCCTTCTCTCTAATCCCCCCTGGGCTCAATCCACACTGGAACCTGTGGTCTGAGGGAGCTGGGAGGTTGTGAGAGATCCCAAACCAGTGTGGAATCAGTGAACTGCAAACCCACCAAAGGATTCAGCCAGTTCAAGCTGACCCAGAGGTTTGAGGGGGGTTGATTGCAGCTCCATCTCTGAGGGAATGAATTCTTTACCAGGTGAAGAGCTGTCAGTGGATGATGCAGAACCAGGCTTGCCAGGCAGGGACTGCAGAGCTTTATCATAAATGATGGGCATGGGTTTTTCCTGATGGGAATTCTCCCTCACAAACACGAATAAAAATTCCAAACAAACCCACGTCGTGCCAGAGAGGATCAGGAATCTGTTTAAAGGAGGAATTCTGCTGTGGAAATGCACGGATGGCATCTGCCAGGTGGGGAGCAGAGCAGAGGAGGTCCCAGGGAGAGGCCAGCCCAAAATCCTCCCCTGTGCCTCACACAGATTCCATCAGCTCTGGCCAAGTGCCAGGGAGTGGGAGCAGCCAGAGCTGAGCTCAGCGTGTCAAAGCAGCCACCAGGGAGTGCAGAAACCCGGGATAATGGACAAATTAGCAATTGTTTGGAGCAATTAGGATACAAGTGGCTTCGGAGGACACTGTGACAGCCCGTGGCAGTGGCAGGGAGTGGTTCTGTCGGGCAGAAAGGGTTGGTTTGGAGGCTGGGGAGACGTGGAGGTCAGACACACCCAGGTCTGGAAGGGGAGCAAGGATCATTTCCCAGGAGGTCGTTCCTGCCTGAGGTCAGACTTGAGGGGTCCCAAAGGCACAAAGTGACTCCTTTAACCCCTGGGGCTGCTGTCAGCAATTCCCCTTCACCTCGGGGGTGCCAAACCCAAACCCCAGATGAGTTTGCAGCACAAACAGTTCTGGAGCTGCCACTGCAGAGTTGTTCTGTCACTTATTCCCACTCCTCTCTTCCAGAGAAGGTTTTTTTCCCTTTCTTCAAGGTGCTGTCACAGAGGTGCTGCCACTGTGGGCTCTTCTCTGGCACCAGCTGGAATTTATCCACGATGGGAGTGACTTCTGCCATCTTCCCACCCTGCAGCTCCCCCAAACCTGTTCACAGAACACCAGACACGGGTTTGTGAATCACTCTGTAAAACCCTGCAGCTTGTTTTGGACCTGTGACCAAAACACCCTCCTGTATTTTGATACCTACTGGCCTCTCCAGGCCCCCCAGCTCACCCCCAGTGCCTGAGGGCAGCGATTTGGGTCTTTTCCCTGCATTTATCCACCTTTCCCAGGAAGTTTCTCAGAGTCCAGATGCCCCAGGTGCAGCAGCATCTGTCCAAGCCTTGGGACATGCAGCTGGTTTTCCTGCAGACATTTTGGGGAGCATCTCTCTCCCAGTCAAATCTCCTTGGGGATGTGTCAGAGCAGCATCCTTTACCCCTGGAGCTGCCAAGGCAATGGGAAGTCCCTTGAAGAGAGGTTTGATGTGGCAGCCTGGAGCTGATAAGCCATTGATTTCTTCTCCTTTTTGGGCTGGGGGAGATTGTCAGCCCAGGGACACGATAGCAAAGCAGGGATGATAACAGCACAAGGCTGCTGGAGGATCCTGGCAGGCAGCCCCTGCAGCCCAGGGTGGGATGTCCAGACAAAAACATGATTCAATTTCTCTTCCCAGACTGAGACATCCCAGATAAAAACCCTTATCTGGCCTTCTCTCCAATCAATGAGATGCTTCAGCCTCGCTGGGTGTGCAGCAGGGCAGGAACAGCTTTATCACACCAGGCAGGGATGGGGAATTTGTGTGCCCAGAGGTGCCTCGGTGTGTCCCTGGCATGGTGGCAGTGCCAGGGAGGCTGAGAGTGCCAGCCCAGCCCAGCTCAGCCCAGCTCAGAGATGTCTCCGTGGGGAATTCATCGAGGCAAAGCTAAAAACACCCAGGACTGCCCTCAAACATTTCACTGCCGGGTTTCTCTCTCCCCCAGACCCCAATTCCAGCTGCCTTCGAGCAGGAGAGGGCAGCAAATCGCTCCTCTGGAAAGGAGGGGAAAGCAGGTCGGGAGAGCACGAGGTCTCCATTTGGGGATGTTTTGTTGTTTTGCTGTGGAAATCTTCAGTCAGAATCGTTTGCTGTTGCTCTCAAGGGCTTGCTGCAAATGTTTGGGTCTGTTCCCACCAAATCCTCCCAAAATGGGGCTTTTTAAAAGATGTGATGCAGATGACGCTCAAGTTTTGGGTCCCAGACACCAGTCCCCTGACCTGAACTGGTTTTTTCAGCCTTGTGCTTGCAGTAAATCTGGAAATGTCAGATATTCTTTGGCACAGGGGCTGTGTCATCCTCATTTCTGCATCATTTGAACAGTTTTCAGCCCTGCCATGCCATGAATTCACCTCTCAGATATTTCCAGGGGGAAAGGACCATTCCCCAGAGGCTCTTGCTGGGGAGATCCTGCTCTGCAGAGGGTTCAGTGATCTGAACCAGCACAGCTCAGCCTCCACCCCTGAGTGTGCCCAGGGATATTTCATTGCCAGGTGTGGTGATCCCCTGTCTGCAGGATTCCCAGTCAGGATGGAAACAATTCCAGAGCCTCAGTGGTGCAGGAGCTCACCTGATGCTCGGGTCATCCACCCAAATTTAGACAACTGCAAAGTTCATTTCTCCAGTGAAAGCATCAGGATTTGGGGGTTTTAGGTCCTGCAGGAGTCAGTGGTGAGGAATGGGAGTGGATCCCACAGGGAGGTGCCCCTTGCTCTCCACCAGACCCTGATCCCCAAGTTTGGATGCTGAAATTCACAGAATGAAAGAATCCCAGAGTGGGTTTGGTTAGAAGGAGGCTCAAAGATCACCCAGTGCCACCCCCTGCCATGGGCAGTGTCACCTTCCACTGTCCCAGGGTGCTCCAAACCCTGTCCCACCTGCCCTGGGACACTTCCAGGGATCCAGGGGCAGCCACAGCTTCTCTGGGCACCCTGTGCCAGGGCCTCACACCCTCACTGGGGAGGAATTTCCCCCCAATATCCAGCTTAAATTTCCTCTCTTTTAGTTTGAAGCTGTTCATTCTTTGTACCTCTGGTACTAAATCCCTTCTCCAGCTCTGCTGGACCCCCTTTAAGCACTGGAAGGGGCTCTGAGGTTTCCCTGGAGCTTTCTGTCCTCCAGGTGAACACCCCCAGCTTTCCCAGAGCAGAGGGGCTCCAGCCCTGGGATCCCCTCTGTATCCTCCTCCTCTCATTCCAACAGGTCCAGATCCTTCTGGAGTGACACATCCTGGAATTTCTGACTGCTCCCATCCCCTCTGTGGATCCTCAACCCTACAGACACCCCACTGACCCCACAACCAGGCATCATTTCCCCTCCATGCCCCGTTGGGGATGAGCCTCCCCCAATCCCACCCCTCTCACCTGCACATTCCCCCCCAGACAGCCCGAAAAAAACTGACAAGAGAAAATAGAAAAACCCCGAAAGTTCAACTGAAAGTACTACAGAACCTTCCTGGGTGGGAGCAGCTGAAAATAGAGCTGCCTGCACACACCCACCCCTCCCCTGGCTCGTGCTTCCAGAGCCATCCCCAGCTCCTGTGTTTGTATTTATAGCCCAGCAAACCCCACTCTCCTCACCAGGAGCTGGGGGATTGTCTGCCTGCTCAACCTCATGAACCCACCAGGCATGGAGAGCTCATCTCCCTCCTGGAATTCCTCTGCCCTGAGCAGCAGCAGCAGGTCCCATCCAGCCCTGAGGGGATGCTCACAGCAAGGAAACGCCCCGAAAATCCAGGGAAAAGCCAGCTCGAGGCACACAGGTGGTTGGAAACTCATCCCCGAGGCCAAGCCTCCTCTGGTTTTAGGCTGGAGGAGTGCAGCTGATCCCTGGCTGAAGATCTGGGCCGTCCTGCCAGCTCCGAGAGGGCAGATTTGCAGCTCTGCAGAGCAAAAAGGTGCTCAGAGCTGAGCCCAAGCTCAGCAGTGCCCGGGGGGGGGTTGTAGGTAAGAGCCAGCTCTGGCAGTGTCGTTGCTGTTGTCACTTTATCAGCCTGCTGCAATCTGCTTTTTCTGCTATATTTGCCTGTTTATAATTAGCCCGCTGGGTTTGCTGTTCTCCCGCTTTTCTTATCTGGCTCCTGACAGTTTTCGAGATGGCTCCATCTTAAATCTATCCTTTAAGAAAAGGAAACTCTTCTGCAGCTCCCTTTGAAGCTCAGCACTCCGGGGAGAGTGCCAGGAGAGACAGGCTTTGCGCTCCGAGAGAAAGGGACAATTAGGTGGCAGCAAACATTTAATTATCAAATGGATTGGTGCTTCTCACACTGCCTGGAGTTAAGCAGGTGCCTCACGCTCAGGATCCTTCAAACCTCAGATGTGAGGAGCCTTTGAGAGCTCACCCAAACGAGCACATTTGAGTCTGTGAATGAGGCAGGAGTTTTCAGCACGAAAAGCTGAAAACGGGGGTTAACACCTGCAGGGAGCAGCTCCCAGGTCGCTGCACACCTGGCCCGGGGCAGAGGGAGCTGCTGCTGCCTGGAAAAGCCTCCCTCGATGCCCCTGAGCAGGATCCTGCTCCTTTGGGGGCTGCCCAAACTCATTTCTGGTCACTGGGCAGTGGGGGAGACACTTGGGACCCCTCAGCTTGTGAAGAGTCCCTCGCCAGCCCGGGGTGGATCAAAGCTGGGGGAGAAGGTCTGAACAATTCTCTGCAGCCAGTGGGAGGTCAGGGTCACCAGATATTTCCCTGGATGCTGAGGGGACAAAGCCCAGCCCCAGGATGGAGAGGAGGAATGACACAGATCCTCTCTCCCTGTCAGTTTTAGGGACAAGGCTGACAGAGCTCCCAGGAAAGCTGTAAACAAAACCTGAAGTATTCCAGGAAAACAGCAACATAATCCAGATACAGAGCAGGAAACAGAGGCACAAAACTCCCTGCAGGATGATCTTACAGGTCTTTTCCAACCTAAAAAATTCCATGTCTTGGACATCCTATCACCAGGAAGAGGGAGAGCACCACCTTGTCCCTGTCCAGCCTGCCCAGGTAACAATCCCTGAACCTGCAAGTCCAGCAGAAATCTTCACCAAGCACCAGGCAGGAATCTTTGCCAACAAAAAAAACAGTTTCTCTCACTCTCCTCCCTCATCTCTGCCACTCCAGACTCCCTCAGCACTGACCATCTGCACCAGGGCCAGGCCAGCTCTGGGAAATGGGAAAGAAAAAAAAAAGAGGATTGATTAAAGCAGACCGGGGGCTGTTAGAGCCACTTCCTAATGCAATTTCCCCAACATTTTGCGGTTCATCTGGGAATTTCTGTTCTCACATCTTGCAGGGAACAGCACATCCCCAAGACAGAAGGACAGGCCTCACACTCAGCCTCATAAATCCACACTGGCTTCTCAAGTCTCACCCTTCAGGAACTCCATGTCCCTTCCTGTATTTCCCTTTTTCCCAGTCTCAGGATGGGGAAAATTTCTGCTGCTCCAGCCCAAACCAGTGGTCTTTTTGCTCCTACCAAATCTGTCTCTGTGCCTGAAACCCCATCTCTGCTGACCTGTCCTCCTCCAGTTCTGCCTCCTCCATCACTCCAGGCTCAGATCCTGTCCTGAGTGTGGTGTGTGCCACCTCCCTGGAGCTGTTCCTGCTGCTCTGCTCTGTGGATGCCAAAGCTGAGGCCTCTTCCCAGGTCTCTGCTGCATTGCAAGGCAGCAGGTTGAACCACATCCAGATCTGGTGTCATTTGGAGGCAGAGAGAGAGGTTTTGGGTTTTTTTTTTTCCATCAAATCCCCAACTTGGGCTTTACAAATCCCACCAAACGCTCACCTCCCTCCTGTTGGAGCAGCAGGGCTGGGAAAAGGGGGAAGGATCTGGAAGGGAAATGTCTGGAGGGGCTGAGGGCACTTGGTTTGTTCAGCTGGAGAAGAGATTGAGGGGAAAATCCTCAGGGGTTGCAGCTTCTCCTGAAGGTCAGCTCTGCTCTATGACCAGGACAGGACCCAGGGAATGGCAGGAGCTGTGCCAGGGAGGTTTAGGTTGGATATCAGGGAAAGGTTCTTCCCCCAAGAGTGTGCTGGGCACAGCCCCAAAGCTGCCAGAGCTCCAGGAGAGTTTGGACACCACTCCTAGCACAGGGAGGGGTTGTTGGGGTGTCTGTGCAGGGCCTGGGGTTGGACTGGATGATCCTTGTGGATCCCTCCAGCTCAGAATATCCTGTAATTTCAATTCTCCATCTCCCCCTCAAATTTCCAAACCTTCCCAGTCAGTTCCTCTCCACCACCCTCCTAGGGAAGAACCCAAACACAAAGCTCTGCCTTCCAGGTGCTCTCAAACCTGATTTTGCAACCCAAATCAAACTTGTCTGAGGCTCGAAGGCCAAAATGGGCTCCTGCTGCTGTGGTTTCTCCCCCGTTTGCTTTCTGCTGCTTCAGACACACGCAGCTCCCAGAGAGCCAAATCCCTTGGAGACAGAGCAAGGGAGCCTTGCTCATGGCTGGAGAGTGCAGCTGGAGCAAGGCATTAATTCCACTTACAGGATGAAATTGGCAGCAGAGCAACTGAATTTTTCCGTCCAGCTCTAAAGTGCTCTCAAAGTGATCTAATTTATCACTGCGGCAGCAGCAGCAGCCATTCAAAGGCTCTCCCAGCTCCTGCCTCTGCCATGGCGTGAGGAGATGACTTCAGCAGCAGATGGATCCAAGTGCTTTGTCTGGCTCCAGCTCCTGGGTCCTCAACAGACCTCAAATCTGGCAGACTTTGTGCTTCCAACCTCCACAGGAGGAGGGGAAACAGCCTCAGGTTGGACATCAGCAGGAATTTCTCCATGGAAAGGGTGGTCAGGGCTTGGAAGGGGCTGCCCAGAGTGCCCATCCCTGGAGGTGTCCAAAGAAGGGCTGGAGGTGGCATTCAGTGCTCTGGGCTGGGGACAAGGTGGGGACTGGGCACAGCTTGGACTGGATGGTCATGGAGAGCTTTTCCAACCTCAGTGATTCTGTGATTCTTGGAAGCCATGATCTGCTCAGAGTGACCAGCATGGCTCAGGGTTTGGGCACCATCGGCCCTGTGTGGGGTTGTGAGGGGTGAAATCTCTTTTCCTGCCTCTTTCCTCGAAGCAATGAAGATTCATGTGGAGAGTGTGTCTCTGGGAGCAGCCAGAATCCCTCCCAGGAGAACAGAGTGACTGTAGGTACGAGCAGGCACAAGGGGAGGTGACACTGGAAGAGTGGAGGTGGCCCCAGAACTGGCGTCCCTTCATGGCTTCACCTGGGGCTGGCAGGATTCAACCTCCTCCTTCACATCTCTGCTGGCTGTCACAGGTGCTCAGAGCAGGGAAACACATCTAAACCCAGGTAACCCCTCCCCAAAATTACATAAACTCACAAAATCCCACACAAATGCACCCAGAATCCCCCATAAATCCACACAAACCCACACAACCCTACACAAACCCCCAACAACCCATATAATCCCGCACAAAACCCCACACAAATGCACCCACAAACCCCATAAATCCAAAGAACCAACCATAAATCCAAACAAAATCCCATTAATCCACACAAACCCACATAATCACACACAAAACCCGACATAAACCCACAAAATCCCACACAAACCCACAGAAACCCCCACATAAAACCACAAGATCCCACACAAACCCACAAAATCCCCCACAAAACCCCACATAAATCCCACACAAAACCCCACATAAATCCACAAAACCCTACACAAACCCCTAAAAACCCACATAATCCCACACAAAACTCCATATAAACCCACAAAATCCCACACAAACCCCACAGAAAATCACATAGACCCCCACAAACCCTCATAAACCCACACATAGATGTTGGGAAAGGTGGGACAGGAAAAGCTTCCATGAACCTGCACCCAAACATCCAAAACGCCCACAAACACACTATCAACCCACATAATACCACACAAAACCCCACGTGAACCCCCATAAACACTGAAAACACACATAAATCCCACAAAAATGCACAAAATCCAACCCAACCCCCCTGTCTTTGCAGGTTCCATCACCTTGAGGGGCCCCACAAACACCTGCAAGCCATCAGAGCAGCCCAACCTCATCAGCCTCAGCCTTGCTGTAATTAGGAGCTGTTTAATCCTTCAGTAATGGATTTGAGGGATCCAACTCCACCACAACACCACTAATGACACACTGTAATTAGCAAATGTGCACAGGGTCTCATTTTGGGGAGCTTCCTGCAGCTCTTTTGGGCAGGGAGAAGCTGTGGGGTGGCACAGATGATGTGTGGGATCAAGGATCTGGAGGGATAGGGCTGGAGGGGATGGATTCCCAAAGCCACAGGGTGGGGATGGATGGGATTTTAGCAAGGAATTCCTGGCTGGGAGGGTGGGGATGGATGGGATTTTAGCAAGGAATTCCTGGCTGGGAGGGTGGGGAGGACCTGGAACAGGTTATCCCATGGCTGCCCCATTCCTGCAAAGGCCCAAGGCGTGGTTGGGATAGTGGAAGGTGCCCCTGCCATCAACTCCATTATCTTTATGTTCCTCCCAGCCCAACCCATTCCATGATTCTCTGGCTTTAAGAGGATGCCAAGCTCCTTATTTGTGTGTTCAAGCTTTCATTTAACCTCCCTCAGACCGATGCCTTAGGATTTTAGCTTTGATATTTTTCAAATCCTCTGCTGCATTAGAACTCTAAACTCCACATAAAGTGTCAGTTACTGTCTTGGCATTTTGGTCAGATAAAACAATCCCTCTAGGCCTGAAATTCAAGGACACCCTACTGCCTCAGGCCCTGACAAGTATAATTAAAAAGCGAGTTTTGGGGCAGCAAACTGGGGGTGTGTGACTTCATTACCTGAAGCTGTAATTGGAGAATTAACCCCTGTTATGTAAATAGATCAAACTTATAATTGTCTGAAAAACTCGTTACCATTGTCCAGTTTGGGTGTAAACCCCTCTGAGAGTCTTTTGACTGTCCCAGGTGTGCCTATTGAAGGCCTTTCATAAATCCCTGCTTGTTGCATTGCATTCTCACACTCGAGCAGATGTTTTTCATCTTTTAAAGAGTTTCAGTTTCACTATTGAACTTAAAAGGAAGAAGAACCACAAAAGTTCTTTGCTTCTCTTACTGGAACTGGTCCAGTGCCAGCACAGAGGAACCTGTTGGACATTTTAGCTGCTCCTCAGAAATGTAACTATTTTCTGTTGGGCAGCTTGCTAAAAAAACCCTCCTAAATCATTGAGTACATCAGAGAGAGCACAAAGGATGCTTGTGGCTTTTTGGGGTGCCTTGATAGGTGTAAAAGGGCTTCCCTGCACTGTGCACGCTTTTGCTTTTGTTCTGTATAATTTGTTATTTTCTCTTTAATTAAAACCTTTTGCTTTTTCAAAGCACACCAGTTGTCAGTTGTCTTGCTAATTATTTTAAGCCATTTTTGGGAGACTGCTGGGCACCCTCAGAGTGTGTTGAACCCTCTCATGGGGCTTAATACACCCTGGCCTCACGCAGGGATCCAATTCCTGCTTTTATTCTCTTCATCTTTTTTAGCTTCTGTTCTAGGTAGCCACAAGGCATCAGGGCAGCAGAACATTTTGCTGCCTTCAGGGACGGGTGGGCAGGATGACAGAACACCTGAAAGCAGCTCCTGACTCCTCTGCAACCCCTGTTTGTACCCTCTGGCCACGTGGGGCTGAACTCCCCATCCTGATTCCTGCTCTGATAAGGAGCAGGTGACAAGGCTGTGACAAATGTCCTCCTCAGCGAGGCCTCTGTCACTGCCACACGCCAGGAACAAGCTGCAGCCCGAGGCAGCAGCGTTTGACAAAGTCTTCTGGATGTTGGAATGAGGTTAAACTGTCACGGGGAGCTCAGGGGCAGCAGCTCTTCCCTTCAGCTCCAGCTGCTCCACGAGGAGGAACAGGAATCCAGAGCCTCCCTCAGGAGGGCTGGGAACAGCTCTGCTGCAGGAGGCCATACCCAGAGGCTCCTAATTAGCCCGGTCTGCACTAATTAATTGAAATGAGGATGTACACAGGCGATATGAAAATGAAGCCATGTCAGGGCGTCTCCCCCTGGGATGGGCAGGAGGAGTTTTCTTCTGGCTGAACCAGGCTGGGAAGGAGCTCAGCCTTTGGGGCAAGGGTGGACAGGCTCAACCACACTGAAAATACCACAAAAACAAAACCCCAAACTCCCCACAGCAAAACTGAGCCAAAGGAAAAGGGGTTTTTTTTTGGGGGGGGGCGGGTTGTGTGGAGATTTAAAGAGTTGGTCCCCAGGGGATCCAAACCTACAGCAGGAAAGGTGAGAGGTTTGAATTAGCTCAGGTGTCAGCCCCAAAGCAGGGCCGGGGAATGGCCACAGAGCTGTTTTTCCACAGTGTGACCAATTAAAACCCCACAATCAGCTGGTTCCCCCAGTTCAGGGCTGTGCAGCAGACCCAGACCTCATAAGGTGCCTCCCAAGCCATAGAATCATGGAAGAGTTAAGGTTGGAAAAATCTTTAAAATCATCAAATCCAACCCTCAGCCAGCTCCCCATCGTGTTCACCACAGAACCACGTCCTCAAGTAACACATCCACAGGGATTTTGGGCACCTCCAGGGGTGGGCACTCCACCACTGCCCTGGGCTGTCCTTTCCAAGGCCTGAAAACCTTTTCCAGGAAGAGATTTTTCTTAATATTTGATGTAATTCTCTCCTTCTCCTCCTGTCTCTGTTCCCTGGGAGCAGATCCTGACTCCCCTGACTGTCCCCTCCTGTCAGGGAGTTGTGCAGAGCCACAAATTCCCCCCTGAGCCTCCTTTTCTCCAGGCTGAGCCCCTTTCCCAGCTCCCTCAGGAATTCTCCAGCCCCTTCCCCAGCTCTGTTCCCTCCCCTGGACACACTCCAGCCTCTCCATCTCTTTATTGTCATCAGGGCCCCCAGAAATTACCCCAAATTTGAGGTCCCTCAGCAGAGCCAGCACAGGGAACAATCCTTGCCCTGCTCCTGTGGCCACAGCAGGGCTGGCAAAAACCAGGTACCATCAACTTCTGCCCATCTGGGGTCACCTGGGCATCACAATGACAGAAGGAACATGATGCCACCACCATTGCCAAAGTGACAGAGTCAACACAAGGCTGTGACACCTTGGCAGGGCATGGGGAGGTTTAAGAACAAACTGGAGCTGGCACTCAGTGCCTTGTCAGGGTGACAAGGTGCTGTCAAGGCATTGGTTGGGCTCAATGATCTCAAAAAGATCTTTTCCAACCTGATTTTGTGATGATTCTGTGGGGATGGGGGAGAACAGCCAGGCAGGAGCACCGTGTGTGTCCTGCTGCTGTGCCCTGCTGAGGCAGGAGGGAGATGAAAGCTCTGCTCCACACCCCTTGGAAGTGTGAACAGAGGGAATTGTGTGTTTGAAGTGCTGTGGTCAGTAAAGGCTGGGCTGGGATCAAAGGTGGGAGGTGGAAACCCAGAGCTGAGGGACAGAGACCTTTGCTGGGCCCAGGGTTTGCCTGTTCCTGCCTCCTTGAACTCTTCCCTGTAAGGAATTGCTGCATGGATGAACTCCCCCCTGCCCTGACAGTTCCCAAATCTCCCCTCCTGCTGCATTACATCATCACTGCTTCCTTCCCTTCACACTTCTTCCCATTTTTTCCTCTCCTTTTTGCCTCTTGTCACTCTCAGTGCAGTTTTACACGTCCCCTTTTGAAGGCCCATCTGGTTTGTGAGCAAAGGCAGGGATTCCCTGCCAGCAGCAGGTGGGAAGAACATCCCAAGAGCACAGGGCTGGCCCCAGGGGCAGGGACAGGGTGACAATTCCTGTGCTCAGCAGATGAAGGTGGCTCAGGATGGAACTTGTTGGCTGGAGCATGAAGTGATTCCTCCCCTCTCCTCTTGTGAGACCCCAGCTGGAATTCTGTGTGCAGCTCTGGGGTCCTCAGCACAAAATAGACCTGGATTTGTTGGAATGAGCCCAGAGGGGCCACGGAGATGCTGCAGGGCTGGAGCCCCTCTGCTCTGGAAGCAGGCTGGGACAACTGGATGTGTTTCCTTGGAGAGGGCTCCAGGGAGAGCTCAGAGCCCTAAAAGGAGATAAATCCATCTCCAGGAGAGCTGGAGAGGGCCTGGGGACAATGGAGGAGTGAAAGAACAAGTGGGAAGCACTTTAAGCTGAAGTGGGGTAGATTTAGATGGGAAATTTGGAAGAAATTCCTCCCTGTGAGGGTGACACAGGGTGCCCAGAGAAGTTGTGGCTGTCACTGGATCCCTGAAAGTGCCCAAGGCCAGGTTGGGCAGGGTTTGGAACAGCCTGGGATGGTGGAAGTTGTCCCTGACAGGGGACAGGAGTGATCCATCCCCACCCCACCATCCCCTCCCAGGGGTGGGTGCAGGTGCCACCCTGCCCCAGTCTGGGGGTGAGTCCACCCTGGCACCCCCAGACACCTCTGGAAGGTGCTGGGGAAACTCCAACTCCACCTCTCCACCTCTCCCTGCTGCTCTGCTTCCCACCAGCCCAGCTCCTGCCTTTCTCCTCACCTTCCCTCCCCAATTCCTCACCCCCCCTTTTTTCCAGGCTCACCCAATTCCCCCCACCCTCCTCTGCAGCCTCCTGTTCCTCCCACTCCCTCTGGCTTTTCATTCCTCTCCCATTTCCACCTCTCACCCTCCTTCCCCTTCTCCTGCAGGCAGAGGGAATCACAGAATCATGGAATGGTTTGAGTTGGAAGAGACCTTTGGGGTGATCCAGTTCCAACCCTCCCACCACGAGCTGCTGCTCCATGAAATTTCTGCCCCCAGCCTTTCTCAGGGGGTCCCTCACCCCCTCCCCAGCCCCTCTCTCTGCCCGGGGTGCTCACTCCCAGCCCCCCCTGAGCACAGGAACACCCCAGCAGAAGCCACCCCGTGCTTCTCCTCGGGCACAAAGGTGTCCCCAGGGGGATTTGCAGCACTGATGGACACGTGGAGATGGGGCTGGGCTGTGACAATTCAGAGCTGGAGGTCCCCCCAGCAGAAATGAGTTCATCTCCTGGCACTTCCTCATGTCTGAGACCCAACCAGGAGAGCTCAGGCCTTTTTTGGGGGGAAATCCATCAAATCCCAGTGAAGCTTTTTGTCATTGCAGGCTGTGATTGCAGCCCGAGCAGGGGCTGCAGGGTGGTGCTGAAGGACAGTGCCTCCATCACTGCCGATGAGCCGTGCAGCCTTTGTGGAGTTTTCCCCACGTGGTGCAGATGAGGCTGGATTTATCAGGGACCTTTGCTGCCCTGAACCTCCTTCAATGGCTCCATCCATCCAGGAGAAATGAGGCAGCTGCAGCCTGCCCTGACTCTGAGATGGGAGGGGGAAGAGAGAGAGGGGGGCCTGTCTTTCTTCTGGAAAAATAATGACATAAAATTTCCAAAGTGCTGGCAGGGAGGATTTACACACTGAATTCCCCCCAGGGGCTGGTGGGGGAGGCCTTGCTGACCTCTCTGAGCATTCCAACAGCACCTCAGGTGTCCTCACCTGGGTAAGAGGTGAAATCACAGAATGGCTGGGTGGGAGAGGACCTTAAATCCCACCCAGTGCCACCCTTGCCATGGGCAGGGACATCTTCCACCATCCCAGGCTGCTCCAAGCCCTGTCCAGCCTGGCCTTGGGCACTGCCAGGGATCCAGGGGCAGCCACAGCTTCTCTGGGCACCCTGTGCCAAGGTCTTACCACCCTCCCAGGGAAGAATTTCTCCCCAAAATCCAGCCTAAAAACCCAGTTTGCCTTCCCCACCCTCACAGAGAGGATTTTTTTTGCCAATATCCCATCTAAATCTCCCCTCCTTCAGCTTCAAGCCATTCCCCTTTGTCCCACCACTCCAGGCTCTTGTCCAAAGTCCCTCTCCAGCTCTCTTGGAGCCCCTCTGTGTGTGTGAAAAAAGTCCCTTCCAATCCTTGAGACTTTCTAATCTCAATATTTCAGGTTTTGCCTTTTCCCCCTAAACCTCTCCCCCATCCCCACCATCTCAGTATTTTTTTGCTCACCCAGCCTGGCCTTGGACACTTCCAGAGGCAATCCTGAATTGGTCTGGTTTATATTTCCAGGGTGGTCACACTTTTCTCCTTGAGATTTCTTGTGAGCAGCTCCTCAAACTCTTCCCATGTTCCAAAACCTGTGAGGGGAGAAAAGCAGGATGGAGCCTGCTGAAGCCTAAATGAACATTGTCCTGGGTTGTAGAATAAGATATGCACAAAGTATTCTATCACCCTCTTCATCATCTGT
>JBBMKD010043988.1:0-19944 GCA_037834095.1 Argya squamiceps
GGAGGGAAGGGAAGGGAAGGGAAGTGAAGTGAAGGAGTGCTCACAGTGACACCCAGAGAGCTCTGTGGGTGCTTTTAATGAGATTTCACCCTCACAGGGCATTGCCGATGTAATCCGAGATGGATCCATTGATACCAAACCCATTTCACATCCAGGGACCCAGGTCAGCTCCTCCCATCTGAAAATCCTTCAACAACCCATCATTACTGGGCTGCAGCACTCTGGGCTGGCCTGGCTGTTCCTGTTCCCCTCTCAGGCACGACTTTGCTCAAGGGCACACCACGAGATAGCAGCACTTGGCACAAATTCCCTGACTCCAGACTCGCTTCAGCCTCACCTTGTGTTGCCATGGCTTCACAGGGCACTGGGAATTCATTCCCTCACTTTTATTTCAGTTTTGTTTTGAACAGGCTGAGGTCTCAGTTGTCTGGGGCTTGATTCCCTCAGCTCCCACACCACAGGAAAGGAGTTTCAGGAGTCCTTCCTGTGCTGTATTCCCACCCGTGCTGTGGGTACATGGAGGATTTAAATTGGAAATTTGTCCAGGCAGGGTGTGGAGTGTCCCTCTCTGGAAACATTCCAAACCCACCTGGATGTGTTCCTGTGCCACCTGCTCCAGGTGACCCTGCCTTGGATGATTTCCAGAGGCCCCTTCCAACCCCAACTACCCTGGGATCCTGTAAACTCCTGGGATCCTGTAAACTCCCAGGATCTTTCTGGTCCCAGGAAAGCATCACCAGTCTGGTGAGCAGAGGACTGGTTATGAGGGTTAAAGAGTGGGAGCCAAATGCCATCACTCCAAATTTCCCTTTTTCCCTCCTTCTCCCCCAGCTCTCTGTGCTGACCATGATGCCACAAGGTCTGGAATATCCCTTGGGTCACTTGGGGTCACCTGTCCTGGATGTGTCCCCTCCTTGTGCCTCCCAATCCACTCTTGGTGGATGAGGAGTAAAAAAGGCCTTGGGTCTGTGCAAGCATCCATGAAAACATCCCTTTGTTATCCCCACTGCTCCCAGCACAAATCCCAAACAGCCCCACACCAGCTACCAGGAACAAAATTAACTTTATCCCAGCAAAATCTGGTCATTTTTTCCCTCTGTCCTTTCCTCCCTCCCCAAGTCTCATTTAAGTTTCAATCCAGCAGCAGCTCTTTATTTTCTTTTAAATGCCAAACAGTTCATCATTTTGCACTTTGCCCATTCCCTGTGAATTTGAAGGTTTTATTGGAAGTCTGTGATGTCAGCCCAGGACAATGCTCAGTGATTACCCCAAACAATGTGGTTCTTGTCACCCTGCCTGCTTTGGGCTGCAGGCTCTGGAGAGCTCTGCTGTTGTTGTCACACTCACAATAAAATTCCTGGATTCAGACACACACTGGACAGTTCTCATCTTTATTATCCCAGTCTCCTGCCCCTCATCCTCCATGCTGAAATGTGCTCCTGCCCTGCTCTGCAGGTCCCAAGGAGGATAGTGATGGACAATTTGTCCCCAAATCAGCTGGATACGGACACCAGGGGTGACTCCTCCAAAGGGGCACAGAGAAAATTGGGAGAGAAATTGAGGAGAAAATTTTCCAGAGAAAATTGGGAAAGGAGCACCTTTGTTTCCTGAGTGATGCTCAGAGAGCTGGGAACAGGCCCAACAGGCAAGATCAGGGCTGAATTATCTGGATAAATCTGGTGTTTTCTCCCCACCCATGGTCAGAGTGAAGGGATTCCAGGCAGCCCAGCCCTGGCAGACCCAGCAGCTCCTGGTGGGAGGGTGGCAGTGCTCAAAGCTCCCTGGAAATGCAGCAGGAGCTGTCCCAAAACTCAGAAATTCCCAAGGATCACTGAGTCATGGAATGGTTTGGCTCGGGAGGGACCCCCAAAGCCCATCTGGTCCAACCCCCCTGCAATGAGAGGGGACACCTGTGACCAGAGCAGGGCTCAGAGCCCCATCCAGCCTGGGCCTGGGTGTTCCCAGGGATGGGCCAGGAGCAGGGGCAGGGCTCTCCTGCAGATCTGCTGTGAAACAACTCCTGCAACACCTGGAAGTGGCCAGGAAGGATAAGGGGGCAGGAAAACACCAGCCCAGCACTGAGCATGAGCACCCCCATCCCACGATTTACATTTTGCAGGTCCAACTCTTTTTCTCTCACTTTGGAAACATCCAGGTGAGTCCCTAAGTTTGAGGAGTTGAGATGAAGAGTGAGAGAACATTCCAGAGCTTTTCCAGGTGGAGATGTCCCTGCCTGGAGCAGGCTGCAGCTCCTCAGGGTGAGAGAGGCTGTGCAGTCCTTATTCACACGTGCACCCACACACACACACTGATTTTATTAAGCCATTCCATGCAAGGATTTTATGTATGTGTATTTTTTTTTTTATTTGGAAAACTTCAGAGTGCTGCTTTTTTCACACACAGTAAAGTTAGCTTTGCTGAGATTCATTAGTCCCCTTTCCCCCTGTGTGTAAATGGATCTCTCTCAGTTATGCAATGCAAGGGTACACAACCATGAAAAGTGCAGAGCCAGCCAAAAAAAGCATTGTTCTGAACTCGGACGTGTAAAATATTCATATTCAATAATAAAAAAATAAAAAAAAAATAACCCCAGCCCTTAATAAAAAATTCACAGTGTAAAATATGCATTGTCCTCCCATCCCCAGGGCTGCAGCCCCTTTCCAGCCCAACACGTTCCAGGGGCTTTCACTGCCTTGTTGGACTCGATTAATTCCAAACCAATTCACCCGCAGACATCCCGGGATTAGGTGCCTGAATTGATTCTGATTTCTCTGAGGGCACTGGATCCATGGCTGCAGGAGCAGCTGCCAGGAGCTGGGGCTGCTCAGAGCACCCAGGGGGTGTGTGTGGCATGTCTGGGCACCCAGTGCCACTCTGGGCACTGACACAGCCAGGAGAGCTCTGCCAGCAGGGTTTGCATCCCCTCATTATCCCTCTCTCTTAATGAGCAAATTCCCGGGGGCTGATGGGGCTGAGCAGCTCCCCAGGGAGGAGGGAATACCCTGAGGTGTCTCCATCCCTCTTGCCCGGCAGAACCTCCTGTTCTGGGAAGAAGAAATGGATTGATCCTGTTGTGGATTTCATTCTTTTTCATTTCATCAATCCCAGTTGATCAAAGGGAAGCACAGACAGGGGTAAAGAACCACCTGGCTGAAGGTTCCAGCAGAGCCAGGGCTGCTCTCCAAAATTCCCTCCTTCTCCTCTCCCTGGGAGCAGGGACAGACCCAGGGAATGGCTGTACCAGGGGAGGTTCAGGCTGGATTTTGGGAAAGGTTCTTCCCCCAGCGGGTGCTGGGCACAGCCTTGAGGCTGCCAGAGCTCCAGGAGGGTTTGGACAACACTCCAGGGATGCCCAGGTTGGGATTTTTGGGGTGTCTGGGCAGGACCAGGGTTTGGATCAATGATCCTGTGGCTCCCTTGCAGCTCAGCATACCCTGGCTCTCTGATTCTGTGATTTAATTCAGATTTTTCTGCATCCTCACCTGTTGCTGGAGCTGCCTCAGTGTGTGTCCCTGGGGGTGACACAGAAGGACAGCACAGGACAGGACAGAGGAGACTGAGCAGCATCACCTGGGACTAAACCATCAGGCCCTGCTCAAGAGGTGCCCTGAGCTGCTTTTTTGTCATTAAAAACCACTAAATGGGACCCAGGAGCCCAGCACTGGAGGAGAATATTAAAGAGTTATTATGAACATTGCTAAAAAAAATAAAGAGAACTCAGGAACAGGAGGAAGGGCTGTGGGACTTCAATTTTATGAAGATATATGGGAGAAAAGAATGAGAAACTCCAAAAAAACAATGCCTGAGATGTTTCTTTTATCTAAAGTACAACCAGTTCAACATTTAACACAGAATGAGTCTCAAAGAGCATAAATCAGGGGATGGAAGAGATTTTTAAAAAGGCCTCCAAATATAATTTCTTTACCTCCCACGTTCTCAGGCCAAATATTTTAAATGGAAAAGCATGTGGGACAAAGAACATGGATATTTTCAGTGTCTTTAAGGACCATTCCTGGCAAGGTGATTTGTTCTGTATCCCCAGTCTGATATTTATAAACAAGAAAAAGGAAGGAGAGGAAGAAAACTTAGAAAAATCAGGAGCTGTGACCACAAGTGACAGTATGGAAATAATAAAAGAGTGCCGTGATGACACAGCTGTCAGTCATGGCTGAGATTTTTTTGGGGAAAAAAGGAGCTGAAATTGTTCTTTCTCAGTTCTGTTGGATTTGTCAGATTTGAGCCACGGCACTGGGATGCCTTGAAGGGAACTGGGAGATGAAATAAAGGAATTGGGAGAATGAAATGAAGGAACTGGGAGGATGAAGAAAACTGAGAGAATGAAGTGAAGAGAACTGGGAGGATGAAGTAAAGGAACTGAGAGAATGAAGGGAACTGGGAGGATGAAAAGGAGAGAATTGGAAGGATAGAGGGAATTGGGAGGATGAAATGAAGGAACTGGGAGGATGAAGTGAAGGAAATGAGAGAATGAAGGAACTGGGAGGATGAACTTAAGAGAACTGGGAGGATAGAGGGAATTGGGAGAATGAAATGAAGGAACTGGGAGGATGAAATGAAAGGACTGGGAGAGTGGAGGGAACTGAGGGAATGAATTGAAGGGAACTGAGAGAATGAAATGAAGGGAACTGGGAGGATGAAGGGAAGGGGACTGGGAGAATGAAGTGGAGGGAATTGGGAGGATGAAATGAAGGAAATTGGGAGGATGAAGGGAACTGGGAAAATGAAGTGAAGGGAACTGGAAGGATGAAGGGAGGAGGATTGGGAGAATGGAGTGGAGGGAATTGGGAGGATGAAATGAAGGAAATTGGGAGGATGAAGGGAAGGGGATTGGAAGAATGGAGTGCCCTCAGTGGCTCTGAGTAACATCCCAGCCTCCCCATCCCAACTCAGTGCATCCACCTCCATCCCCTGTCCCTCAGTGCTCCTGCAGCCTCTGGGAATTCCCTGCTGGCTTTTTCCAGGAATTTCTCCCTGAGAACAGAGAGGGGAACTTGGTGGTGTTGGAAACATTTCTCCTGCTCAGTTTCCCTGGCCAGCTGGGACCAAGTGTGACCCTGCTGATGTCAGAGCCTTGCTCTACCCCAGGCCCTTGCAATGCAGAGGAGCTGAGGGGATGTGGAAAGGTTCAGCCCCTGAGATCCTTTGCTGCCCTGACAAACCCAAGTGGAAATGCAAGAGCTGCCAAGGTTGTTTCATTCCCTGATTCCTGCAGAAAACAGCAGAGCAGGGGAGCTGTGCTGGTGGTCTGATGACACCCTCTGAAGGACTTCCAGCCAAAATAATATGGATTTCCTGGAAGCACGTCCCCCCAGAGGCAGAGATGGTGGATTTTGAAGGTATCCAAGACAACAGCCCAGATGCTGATTCCAGCTCTGCTGCTGTAAAGCTGCTGCCTGCAGTGGGTTGATGCAGAGCTGTGGGGTTTTTACTGCTGAGATCATTGCTCCTTTCTGAGGGGAGGGATGGATCCCTGCACATCCAGAATGCCTGGACAACCTCCAGCCTGCAGGCTGGGAAATCACATTTCCAGACCGATCACAGGCTTTCCAGGGCAAGTCACCAACATCGGGGTTCATCCCATCTGACATCTGTAACTAAACCCAAAAACTTTAAACCCTGATTTGGATAAGGGAGAGAGACAGACTCCACCTGCACATGAGCTGCTGAGCTTTTATCACCTCCATTCGCTGAAAACAAAAGCTTTTGGGACTGGGTTCCTGATTTAATTCTCTTCTTTATGGACATCAGTAGAACTGATGGTGCTGAAACGCTGTGGAAAAGATGAAATCGTCTTTCAGAGTGAGATTATTTTTGTTATTAGAAGTTTGTACCTGGAAGTTGGAAGAAGTGAGCAAACAAAAAATGTTGCTGAGGACATTTAAAAGTGGAAATCGATGTGGTCAAAGATCCCAGAAGGGAACAGAATTAACTCAGCCCTAATTCCCAGCGCCAGACCCCCCAAATCTCCCGTCCCACCACCAGGTTGCCAGAGTGATTTAGCAGCAGTTCCATCAGCCTGAGGTTTGTAATCCCAGTTTGTGTTTACCAGGAAGTGTCCATGCCATGAACAACTGAACGTGTGAGGTTTGATTAAACCCAACAATAATCCATGAAATTTCATCAGATTCTTTTTTCTCCTCTCTTGTCCCAAGGAATTCCCCACCTCCAAACCCTTTCCAACTGGCACCATCCTGCACTTGAGCTCCAATATCAGTGGAGTCTGTGATGGTTCCAATTTTTCTGGTGAGGAATTACATTAAATCCCAATAATTCTCTCCATGGGGGATTACAGAGCCACTCTGGTTTCAAACATTCCCATCCAGCAGTGAGGAACTTTTTCTTGGGTGTCTGTCCCTTCTTTGGTTATGACAGACAACATTTGTCTTATCTAGGCATAAATCCATTTCAGTAATTTTCTTCCTAATAATTCAATTCCTAAAGGAAGCTGATGGAACAGCCCATTGTAAATCTATCCTTTGTATTTTTGGCTGAATGCCCTTGGATTACTAATTCCACATAAATTACATGACTCAGAGCTCCCCATTTCAGTGACTGAAATGCTTCTGCCTGAGGTAAAAACTCACCTGGAGGAGCTGTCAGCCTCTGCTGGACATGGCTCACATTTGAGGGGTGAATTGCTGCTGATTAACAAGAGTCTGGATCAAATGTCCATTCTCGAAAATTGGGATTTTCTGTTCCACTACCAGAGTCTGCTTTGGGGATTTTTTTTTGGCAGTGGGGTTTAGAGCAGAAAAATAGGAAATGAACTGGAAAAATTTGAAGACTACAGCAAACAAGAAAACCCTGGAAGGAGCACACTCTGGAGATCCACCCTGGCCATTAATAATATGGAAAGATTTCATTAGGAAAAGGGAGAGGGAAGAAAAGAAGAAAGGAAGTGCAAGGAGGAGCATGGGATAAAAAAAAATCCTGCATTAAACTCCACACTTCTGGTTACAAATCGGAATCAAGGATGCACAAAACCATTTAAAGTTTTTATCTCCAAGACCACCGAGCCCAACCTGTGCCCAATTCCCACCTTGTCCCCAGAGCACTGGGTGCCACCTCCAGGCCATCCCTGGACACCTCCAGGGATTCCAAACTTCCCTGCCAAGACTGAGCACCTTTTCCATGGGGAAATCCCTCCTGGAGATGCCCTGTGGGGTCTGAAAGGGCTGCAGGGGTTGGATTGCTGGGGGCTGTGTGGGGCTGAAGGTGCTCAGGGGAGATGCTCCAAACCCAAACCGTGGCAGGAGCAGCTCCACAGCCTGGAAATAAAGCAAATTCAGTTTGTTAAGGACACCGTGGTCACCTGAGAAGGAATTTTTTCTCGTGGAGAAATCTCCTGTGCCCTGTGCTGAGGAGCAGCTTGCAGGGGGAGCAGCCCCCCAGAATAAAGGGGCTTTATTTAAGAGGGCATTGTCTTCAATTCTTCCCCCTCTTCTTCTTCTGCTTCCCAACCCACACCTTCCTGTGGGCCCAAAACCCCTGAACCCTGTCACCCACTGTGATGCCTTAGGATTTTAGCTTTTATATTTTTCATTTATTTGTAATCCTGCAATTCTTTAGTGCACAACTCTAAACTCCATGTACTCTGTGAGCTGCTGCTTTCCCATTTTGGTCAGACACAACAATTCCTCTCCAGGCCTGGGAATCAAGGACACCTCACTGCCTCAGGCCCTGAGAAATTTAAACAAAAGTGAGTTGAGGGGCAGCAAACTTGGTATAAAATGACTTCATTACCTGAAGCTGTAATTGGAAAATTAACCCCCAACCTGCAAATGGACCAAACTTATAAAAGTGTGAAAACCCGTGACCCTTCATCCATTTTTGGGATGGGGGCTTAATCTGCCCAAAATGTACCTGAAGGCCCTTCAATAAATAGAACTGCTTTTTATTCTCCTGATTTTGTCTGGCCTCTGTTTTTAGGTAGCCCCAAAGGCACCAGCCAAGCCCCAGGTGTGGGCACAGCCTCAGGATGCTGCCACCTGCCCTGGCAAGGGAAACACAGAGCCCAGAAAATTGTCCTGGAAAAAGAGAAATCAGGCCCTCTCCCTGTCCCCTCCCTGCAGTGTGGACCTGCCACCTCATCACTGTCACCTCCCCCTGCCCTGGTCTCCTCTCTCCATGGCCTGTGACCTCAAACACTTCTGGTTGCTGTCACCCAGGAGCAGTGCTCTCATCTCAATGTATTTTTTGCCCTGGAGGTTGTTTTCCCCATCCCTGTGCCACTCTGGAGGTGACAGCCTGTGCTTTTGTGTCAGTCCCAGCCCAAGTGCAGCCCATTAAACCTCCCACCACAGCAAAACCCGAGCGCAGCAATTTAAAACCTCTGGGGTTTTCTTTGCCAAAAGTTTTTGCACCATTATGTCACATCCTATACATCAGAATTTGCTGGGAAATACTTGGTTTTGTTGTTTTGGTCTGATTTTTTTAAAATTTCTTTTCAGTATTCCTGCTCTCTCCTGGAAATGGAAACATCAGCAGGTAAATGACCTGAGGGTTTATGTATTTCCAGGGTAGGTAGGAGGAAGTTCAGCCTCTGTGCTCACCACACATTCTGAGCATTGGAAATATAATGAGCATTAATGAGTATGAAATAGAGACCCTTTGGGATCCATAACTGTTAACTCAGCTGGCCCAGAGTCCCCAGAGCTGCCACGATTCCCTTTCCCAGGTCACCACAAGCACAGGGAGGGGAGAGGAGCTGTGATTTGAGTGACCCAGGATGAGCTTTACAAATCCCCAGGATCATTGGCAGCCCAGCTAGAATCCAATAATTGTCTGTCTTTGGTCTCAGTGGGGTTTTTCTCTCTCTGTCATGGAATAAATCTCAGGAATTTCTCGTGGAATTTCTCAGGACACACAACAGGGATCTCTGCAATCAGTCCAGCTTGGAGAATCACAGAATCATGGAATGATTTGGGTTGAAAAGGAGCTTAAAGCCCACCTCATTCTACCCCCTCTGCCATGGGCAGGGACAGCTTCCACCAGCCCAGGTTTCTCAGGCAGAATTTTTCTCTCCTGCTTCTCAACCACTGACAAATCCATGGAGAAATTCCCTGCATGGACAAAGGAGCCACCCCAGGTGGAGCAGTGACCACGTGTGGTGCTGCCCTGGACAGTGAGAGGATTTTTTTCTTGGTCTTCTCTTTGTCAGGACTGCACAAAAAAAAAAAAAATAAAAAAATCCCCAAAGCAGACTCTCCTGGATTCCTCTTTGAGCTCCCCATCCTCTCTGGGATCTGGTTTGGGATGGTGAGCTGAAGGTTCACAGCTCCAGGGAGGAGAATCAGAGTTCTCACACCAAAAATCTTGATTTATGTCCCTGGTTTGTGCATCTGCACTGCAGCACTGCAGTTTACACTGAGGAAATCACTTGTGGGTGACGAGCACCAGCAAAGGCCAGGGTGGTGCTGGAAGGAACCTTTGCAATGTTTGTAGGTTTTTGCTGTGTTTAAACAAAATTTAGGAGGTTTAGATCCCTGCCCTGCTAGCACAGAGGTCAGGCTGGGATGGGGTTGGGGGAGAGGTTTGCTTCAAATTCATTCATCTCCCACAGGTTGGCTGGGGCCTGGTGTGGACCCCAAACCCCTGAGTGTCAGGAGGGAGAAGGAATTTCAAATTCCTCTGCAGAGGAAGTAGGAAAGAGCAGGTGCAGCCCTTGAAAGGAGGAGAAAACCCATTTGCTTCCTAGAAAAAGGGAAGGGCACAAATTGCCAGGACTGGAAGAAAATGGAAGGAAAATTGGGAGCAAGTGAAACTCCAGAGCTGACACAGAAAAGTGATTTGGGAAACCTGAATTACTGCAGGAATGCTCTGGGGTTTGGGGTGAATTGTGGTGCACGTGGAGCAGCTTTGGGCACCAGTTTGGTCAGGAAATGAAGGTGACAGTGTCTGAAAAGTCAGGTGACACTAATTAGTGGCTGCTAGTATAACAGATATTAATTAGTGCCAGGCTAACGAGGGTGGGGAGGCACAGCAGGTTCTGCCCCAGTGTCCCCTGAGGGGCTCCAGTGACAGAGGTTTTGTGCCATGGGGATGCTGCTGGCACTGCTGGTGCCCCTCTCAGGGGGTTATTTGGGACCTCGTGGCTCCAGGGAGGATCCAGGGAGAGTTTTGGGAGGAGAAGAGGGAGACCTTGGTGATTCCCTGTAATTCCCTGGAGGGGAAGGGGAGAGGCCGTGCCCAGAGCAGCAGAGAGGCCCTGGGTGCTGATGGAGCTGCCAGGGACAGCCAAGTGCCTTTGCTCCCCTTTTCCCTGTGGATAACTCACAGAAAAGCTGAATCATTTCATCTTGTGCGTGCAACAAAATGTGGAATTTCTGCTTGATGGTCACCAGCACCAACCTGGGAGATTTTTATGATGCTGGAGGGAAAATGACACCCAAGTCAAGGTCCAGGGTGGAGGAAAACTGGTTGCAAACCATCAGGAATTGTCCTTCCTGGAGAGCCCAGCCGTGTTGGAGCTGCACATTCATCTGCTTCTGTTAAAGAAACACACAGCTGCTCTCTGCCTGCATTTATTGTTTAATTCATTCATGCTGCTTGTTGGAAACACCATCGTTAAAGTCCTTCTGGGGCAGAGTTTGCTTTAAAGAAAACTCTCCATGGAAAAGACTTTCCTTTAAATTTAGTACAAAAGAAAAGCCCAACCAGTTTTATTTATAGATCAGGGCATGAGAGATTTTTCAGTGTTCAAGCCAGTGTTCTATCTCTGTTTCTCCCATAAAAACATGTTTAGCATTTTTCTCATCCTACCAGAATAAAATTCTTTTATTGAGATTTTTTTTTTCCCTTTGCTAAAATGCAGCCACTTGAATGAATGACAAACAAATCCTGGATTTACCCATTGAATAATTTCGTGAGTTGTGATGCTGTTCTTGGGTGACATGAGCTGGGTTTTGGTTATTCTTTAATAGATCATCTCTTACTTGTGTGACTTTGGGGCAGTTTATACACCTAAGGTTGTATTTCCCAGAGATCTGTACCAGATGTGTGATAAATTTGGGAGTTTTATTAATATTGAAGCATCCAGAATTTCCTTGTGGAATGTCTGCTTGGAGGAGCAGTGAGAAAAGGGAGAAATGGTCAGAATTTTGGCCTTTCCAACAACCTGAGTGATAAAATGCACAATTTCATGTCAGTTTGTGTTTAATGCAAGGGGGAAATGTTAAATTGGCTTTTCGTGTTTCAACACATCTTGATTTCTATTTATTCATGGTAAAATGCAGAATTTTGGGTGTCTGTTTTTAAAGTGATGGGTTTCCCTTTCCTGGTGAAGGTGGTGGTGATAACCAGGTCCATCTGTACAAAATTAAAGGATGGGGTGGTTATTGAGCAGAATTCTGACCTGCCTTGCTGGCAGTGTCAGCTCAGTGTCAACTCTAAAAGAGCTGCAACTCTTAACTGTTTAAAAAAGAAGCTGGGGACAATGGCAGCTTATTCCCTTGCTGAAATTTTGAAATTTTTCCATTTTACTGTTTCCCAGCCATTCTTTAACCCTTGTTGTGCTCTGCCAGCCCATATTTAGTGGCTGACACACTTCAGAATCAAATGTTTCACTGCTGAGCTTTGTGACAAAATCACTGACTGTGACTCAACTTCCCTTCCAAATGTCCAGTTTCTGTGATCTGGAATTGAGTCACATTCTGGGTTGCTTAAGAAAGGAGTTAAAGAGCTTTTAGTAATAATTTTATAGAAAATACGTTCCCCATATGAGGCAGTGCTGTCCCTTATAAAGCACCCAAACACCTGGAAGTGTCCCAGGCCAGGTTGGACAGGGTTTGGAGGAGCCTGGGATAGTGGGAGGTGTCCCTGCCCATGGCAGGGCTGGGATGGGTTGGGATTTATGGTCCCTTCCAACCCAAAGCAGGCTGGGGCTCTGTGAATGGGCAGATGCTGAGAGCTGCTCTTCTTTGAGAAGAAGAGCATTTATTTTCATTTATTGAGAAGAGCATTTAGTTTCATTTATTGAGAAACCCGTGGCTTTGTGGAATGAGGGATCTGAGACTCTGCTGTGGGAATCCTGGTGGGAATGGGGCATGTGGGGAGTGCTGGGTCACTGAAGCCACCCCTGTGACAGCCCCTGTGGGGAGGGTGTGACTGCCAGAGTGGCCCCAGGTCAGACAGAGAAGCTCCCTTAAGGTATTTAAGTCATTGTATGGATGATCTCACCCCATTATTTTTCACAGAGCTCCTCAGTTCGCTCTATTTAACTTTATAATTCAGAGAAATGAAACCATTTCCCCATCTCCCCCGTGCCAAGGGAGCAAACCCACAGCTGAGGGGCAGTGAAGCAGCCCCTGATGTGTGGCAGGGCACTGGAAGGATCCAAAATAAGGACATGAGGAGGCCTGGAGGTGTCTGTCAGGACAGCTGAGTTTGTGTGGGTGGGATGTGCCTGCCTGGGCCCTCTCTGCTCTTCAGGGGGGTTTGTTCTCCAGTCAGGAGCTCTGCCCGAGCCTCCTGCACAGCTTTGTTATTGCAGGGAGGATAAAAACCACCTGCTCACACCTCTAGTATGTTTTACTCCTGTGTTTTATCACCAGGGAGTCTGGAAGTTGCTTCTCCAGCAGCAGAGTGGGGCAGCTTGGGCAGAGTAAATGAATGAAACAGGATTTTAAGGGGAAAGCCTGATAAAACAAGATGTCCCTTCTTATCAAATTGGTTTTGAGTTTGCAGCTTGCTGTGCTGCTCTTCTATAGATCACTTCATCCTTTATTCAGAAACCTTATTTCCTTCACCACCATGGAATCCCAGACTGGTCTGGGTTGGGAGGGACCTTAAAGCTCATCCCATTCCATGGGCAGGGCAGGGACACCTTCCACTATCCCAGGTTGCTCAGGGCTTGATCCAACCTGGCCTTGGACACTTCCAGGGATGGAGCATCCACAACCTGAGCCAGAATTATTCATCCAGACCTTTGTTTGACCCAGCTGTCAGTGTAATATTTTATGTTAATGCCAACTGTAAAAGCCTTTCTCTCACACAGGCTGTAAATCAGTGTTTCCAGGTTTTTTTAACAAGGAATAGTGACAGTGTCTGGTGCTTTCCCAAGTGGGCCATTCCTTCCTCAAAGTTCTGCTCTTTCCTCTGTTTTAGCACAAATCTTCCCAGGAATAACCCAGTGGAACATGAGTCACTGCAGGAACCAGGGCTTGGGCGAGGTGGGCTCCTGGCTTATAAATGGCACAATTGTAGATACAGGAGTGCAAGGGCTGCTCTGCTTGGAAAGCTGGCTGGAAAATAGCACTCATGAGGTAGGCAGGCATTTATATCCACAGGAACCATTGGCTAGTTTGGTATATATTTGCATTTCATTTTCTAACCACACTTTTGGAGCTTGGTCTTGAGCTATTCATTGATGAGCTTATCACGGGCTGCACCTCACAGCGAAATTGTGACGTCCCTGCGAGGCTGCCACAGGCTCTCATTTGGCCAATTTCTGGGCTAAAAGGCCACCAGCGAGGTGGGGAAGCGTGATGAGCTCCGTGCTAGATGTTTGATGTGTTATTTTTGTGCTAATGAAGTGTTGGGAGGGTCCGTGTGAAACCTGGAGTGTCTGAATGCAAAGAGCAGAACTCTGACACTGTTTGTCCGTTGCTGTTTCAACCCAAATCTCTGAAAGGAACGAGAAGTTTGTTCTTCCACCTGTAAAAAAACCCCCTCACAATAAATGTGTATTTATGAGTGGAGGAAGGTTTTTCTCTCCATTCAACCCTCTGCTCGTTCCTGGGGGGGTGAGCAGAGCCCTGGGAGGAAACATCGCAGTGACTTCAGGAGTTTTCACCTCCTCCCTGCAAGCGGAACCAAAACCTTGCAAGGCTCAACACTGAGATTGCGGGGAAAGGAGACACGGGGTTTAGCAGCCAGGACAGAGGAATGGAACCCTGTGATGTGTAAATTTTGTCTTTCACCTTCCTTCGGCTCTGAGCTGTCCTGTCCCGCCTTGGATGTCCCTGTCCCGTGTGCGAGAAGCTTTTCAGCTCAGCCGTTACCTGCAACAGATGTGACACCGGGAAGGGGGGAGAATATACTTCCCAAAACATTATTTCCCGGGGATTAAAACCCGTTTTTTAAAAGAATTCCCACCTCGTTCTTAGCCATAAGCACATTTAGGAGGTTGTTAGTGGGACAGCAGCGCACGGAGAGGGGGGACACGAGGTGATCCCAAGGCAAGCCTGCTGTAATTCTGCTCAGCTTGGCCAGCTCTGCCCAAGGAATGAAGTTGACTCATTCTTCCTGGATGCGGTCCCACCTCTCATGGAAATCGATGGAATTCTTTCTGCTGCGTTTTTTAACACATGTTCTTACAGTTACTTTCTCCAGCAAGCCCTCGTTTGTAAGTCTACATGAACTCTTGGTTCCCTGCGGTTAAAAATATTAATTTTTTTTCGGTAGTGATGGACCAGTCACTCCGAGAGTCCCGTAAATACTTTCCCATCTCTGGTTATGATCTGCAGAGCCGAGCACAGGAGCTCTTTGTGCTCTCTGCGCTTACACCATTTCATTGATTCCGCCTTGAAGGTCAGCGGGGAGACCAGCGGGGTCCTGCCGGGGGTTTAGGGGGGTCCCGGGGGGCCGGGCCGGTCCCCCCGCCCGGGCAGCGCTGGGGAGCGCGTCCCTCCCGCTGTCCGCTGCCTTCCCCGCTCCCTCGGGAGCGAGGGATGACGGCGACATCACCTCACACCCCATCAGGTTTTTGCGTTTCCCCCCCCTCGGCCCGTGAGTTATGCTCTGAACTTGCCTTTTTAAAGGTTTTTTTTTTTTTTTTTTAGGAGCTGCTTTGTATTAAATGAATAAAATATGTTCGTGTCCCGTCGGGTCCCTGTTCGCTTCCATTCCGCCCCTTTATAAAAAAAAGGAGTTAATCAGGAATGAGTTGCCACCGGCTTTTTGCAGTTTATCGCGTTCCCCAAAGGAGTTTTACATCCTCAGCCCATTGGATCATCATCTTTTAATCCTAAAAAAGAAAACTCTGCCTATGTACGGGGGTGGTTGAACGCAGAGATCCCGACGCCTTGTAAACAGGTTGTTGGTTTTTTTTTTCCCAAACCCAGTAAGAATTTAGGGTTTGCGTTTATTTTATGCTCTCACAGATGCTTCTGGTATCAAAATCTCGGCGCGTTAATTTGTTCAGCTGTAGGAGAACAGCGTCTGTCCAGCCCCGAAAATGTTTTCAGGTGTTCTGGGAACGGATAAATGTTTCCCATTTTAGAACGCTGTTGGTGTTTAAAGAAAAAGGAGCATTCGGAGAAGGGTTTGAGTCTTTACTTTTCCTGTTTGTTAGGGGGAAAAAAAAAAAAGTGTTCTTAATTATGACTCGCGGGGTGGGGGGGATGCTTGGAAACCTCCTCCAGAAAAGTAATTCTAAACAGTGAAGAAGAAAAAAAAAATAAAAAAAAGAAGGAAAAATGCTCTATGATGTTTTATTTTAATAATCCTTTGCAGGCATGTGAGCCGTGGTCTGAGGGAGAAAAAAAAAAATATAAAGAAGTTTCAGGAAAAAGGCAGGAACAATACCGCCTTTAAACCCAAATCTGCAAACTTCTGAGAATATGCCCTCGTATTGAATACACCGGATTTCTCTCCCGAGCGAAGGGGAAGGTTTTGTTCGTTTGGACAGTCTTTGAATACTGTTCTAAAACTTCTTTCAAGTGGGAACTGAAGAGAGAAATGTTAAGTTCTGGGAGGAGACAATAAGTTAGCATCTTTGAGCGGGGTCCCTTGCATGCAAATCAGCCTTTTGGCAATTTGGGGAAGTTTAATTGGAAGGTGGAAAGCGTGCAAAGATAAGGGAGCGGGATCGGCAGGAGCGGCCCCGCTGCTCTCCGGGGCTCCGGGGGGAGGCCGGGCCCCGCTCCTCACCTTGCCCGGGGACCCCCTCACAACCCCCGGCCCGCCCCGTCGGGCATCGCCCCTCTCCCCCCGCTCCCCCTCAGCTCCCAAAGGTGCCTCGGAAACAAACCCCTGGCTCTGAAGTTTCTGTAATTTTCACCTAATGAATTTTTGTCGCCTCTTTTCTCCCCCTTTCCCGCCCCCCGGGACTTTGTGTCAGGCCTGGACGGCGCGGCCGCGGCTCTTGGGCTGAGCGCACTTGGGATCGCTGCTCGGGCTCCTCATTTCCCACCGCCTGAAAAGGTCTTGAACTCAATTAATAGCTAATAATTATCCAGCCGGCCCCGCCGCAGCCGTCCAGAGAGGGGGGAGAGCGAATAAAGCAGGCGCGGAACCCGCGGGGGCTCCGGGGGTGGCGGAGGCCTCCCTTGGGTGTCCCCTTGGGGACTTGGGCTGCTCTTTGGGGGCTGAGCCCCTTCCCGCACCCCGAAGGAGGGGACAGTGAGGGGACACCCCCCGAGGGACCCCAAGAGAGGGGAGTCACCCCCAAATCGAGCGGGGAAAGCTCCTAATTCCGGCCGGGCAGCAAATGGCGCTTTGGGGTTCAGCCCTTGTCACCCCCAAAACATTTTATTGAAGCCAATCTCCCCTGGCCGGAGCCCGGGCGGGGTTGCGGGCCTGACTCGGGGCTGCCGGGGAGGAGGGGGCGTCCCCCGGCCAAGCGAACCCCAAAACCGCCGCTGTGGGAGGGGAAAAGCGCCCCCGGCCCCGCTGCATCCCCCTGCCAGCTTTGGATCGAGGGGAGTTCTGTTCAGTCCGAGGGGAAAAGGCGACGCAGATCGTTGCGGTGCCTTCAGAATTCGGCATTTCGGCTGAAAAATGCTCGATGGAAAATTGTCTGACCCATACCTGTTTCCCAGGGCCGCTTCCCGCAGGAGACAACCTCCCCAAAAAGCCCCGGGGGAAGGAGAAAACACAGCCCTGAGAGAGCGGGGGCTTGGGCTCTTTCCATGACAAAACTCTGCTGAATTACAGCGCCCATCGTTTCCATTTTGCTTTCATTTGGCAAGCAATCTCCGGGCAAAAATATTTTGATCAAACGTCTAAAAAAATTGCTATAACTCCTTAATTTCCCTTCATTCCCAGAGACCGTCACGATTAAAACTGCTGTGTTTACATCTCTGAAACTGTCTGTTCATGGGAGACAACACTGCTCGATGTCTGACGATTGTAATTATAATCATGTTCAAGTTAGATATTCAAATGTAAATGGTGCTTTTCTTTTTCTTTTTTTTTTCTTTTTCTTTTTTTTTTCCCTTTTTTTTTTTTTTTCTTTCTTTTTTTACGACTTCTCATTTTAGGACGTGAATTTTTACCTTCGCCGGGACCAGCAAGGCGCAGCCTCGCGCCGTGGAGTGTAACGAATTCGGAGGAATTCTTAGGGCTGAAAATGTTTTTTGAAAAATCTGAAATGGCAATTTACACGGTATTTTTTCATGGCCAGAGGAGCCAGTGTTTTCTCCTAGAAATAAGGAAAAAAAATAGACTGATCACCTCATTTTAATGCACAGACGGGTTTCAGAATTCCAGGTTCCCTGGAATATCAGGGAAGAGGTGCAGGACAGTGAATGCAGGCACAGGTTATGCTGCGGTATTAATCTTTCCCCCTCTATTTCATCGCTAAGGGGACCAGCAAGAGTGGCTTAATTTTTTTTTTTCCCCTGTACAAAATGCAGCCATTTCTGCCTTTCTCACTGGCGCTTGTTCCGGCGCTTCTCAAAGGTTTTCGGGTAAAAAAAAAATTAATTTAAACCAATGAGAGTGTAAATAGGTCACTTCAGGAGAGGGTCTGGCTGGTGGAGGGATGTGACAGCCCCACTGAGCTCTATCACCCTCTACCTGCAACCAGAACAACTCTGAGCCACCCCGAGCGGCTCCGGGTGGCACCGAGGGGAGGTCCCCGGCGGGGGGGGGGACCGCAGCCACCTTTGCAGAGTTTAATTTTTATTATTTTAATGTTTTTCGCCTCGCCAGCAGAGCCGCTGCTGAGAAGGCGAACTGCCCCGGGGTGAAGGGGACGCTCGGCGGGGGGTGTCCCCGTTGTCCCCGTTGTCCCCGTTGTCCCCGCAGCCCCGGGGGTGGCCCGGGGCTCCCGGCTGTCCTGAACCGCCCCCTTGTGCCGGCTCCTCGCAGGGAGCGGGGCTCGGGAGCGCGTCCCGGAGCTGTCGGAATTCCTTGGCAGCGGGAGATGAGAGGCGCGCCGCTCCATCGCGTGGGTGCGAGGCGGCTCCTCATCACCCCGTGGGTGCGCTCCCGCCGCTAATTAACAACAGATTAAGGAGGGAAAATCGCCGGGGAAGCGTGTGACATTCTCAGCGCCTGATCCGCGACCCCGCGGAGCTCAGCCCCGTCCTGTGCCGCCGGGCTCTTGCGTAGTTTAAAATATTAATTCCCGGTTTAATCCCGCCGCAAACCGTGCGCAGGAACAAGGAGTGATTGATGCGAAAATCCTCGGGAAGGGGTTACTCGGGGCGTGCGGCAGCGCCCGGACAAGCTGGACGGGCTCAACCATTTTAATCTTCTTTACTGCTCGAAAATATTTGCGCAAAACAGCTCGCAAAGAGCCTTTTCCCTCTCCCGTGCCCCCGTGGGTGCCTACCCGAGCTCGGGGCTCCCGGGCGGGCCACGCGGGGAGCGGAGCGGGGGCAGGTCCCACGGCAGCGCGGCAACCTGGAGCAGGTTTGCCAAGCCCGCCTTGTAAAATACCTGGGAACACATGGCTCGTGCTGCAGATGCCAAGGAACCCACCCGTAAATTCCTGCCGCTCCAGCGCCCCCTCCCCAGAGCTGCGGGGACCCCCCCACGCCGCGGGGGCTGGGCGCTGAAATCTCCATTAGCGGGGCGAGGGTGGAGGCGCAAAGAGGGGCGAGGGCGGAGGGGATCGACCCCCGACCAGGTTCATTTGGGTCCCGCCCGCTTCCCTGTGCCCCCAGACCCCACAGACACCCCTCGGGCCGGCCGTGCAGCCCCGCGGGTCCCCGTGCCCCAACACGCGTGTGGGGCAGAGGGACTCGGCCACTTCTTTCCCTGCAGGTTATTAAATCTCGGTGGAAAATCGGCCGCCTCCCGTGGAGTGGTTTTCCCCTTCAGCCGTGCCCCAGGCTGGCCGTGGGCAGAGTTTCTGGGGAAGTGGCGGAGCACGGAGCGGCTCCAGGCCGGGCAGGGGCCCGGCTCCCCGCGCCGGCTCCTTGGCAGCCACCCGGCTTGACCCGGCAGCGCCGAGAAGCTTCCTGGCGCTTCACCCTTCCTCCACGGGCATTAATTTGCCGTTCCCCGTGGAAGCGACCCGCACTCAAACAGGTGCAGGCTGGAAAAGCCGGTGGCCGCCGCGGGATGCTCGCCCGGCGGGACACGGGGGGGTTTCATGGATTCCGGGGAGGCTGCGAGGCTCTCCCTGCCCGGCCGCACACCTCGCTCGGGGGCTTTGCTGAGCCCCAGGACCCCCTCTCCTTCCACGGGGGGCTCAGAGCCGGGATGCAGAGGCACCCGTGCAGCAAGGGACAAGCCCCGGTGGGAGCAGGAGCGTGTCCTGGCCACGCTGTCCCCGGAGCGCCCAGGGCCCTGTCCTCGCCACCCAGACCCGCCGCTCCCCGAGCTCTTCGGGCTTAAAGCGAGCTGGGGAAACGGAGCCCGTTCCAGGGGCCGGAACCGCCACCACCCACCCGTGCCCGCTGCGGGAAAGGATCCCACTCGTGTCGGGGATGGCAGCGTGTCCTTCCCCGCACGCACCGCAGCCCGCGGCCAGCACACCCCGGCACCGGCCCTTCCAAATTCGTTCTCTTCTTTTTATATTTTTTTCCCCACATTCTTTTCATCATTTTTTTATTTTAGGGTGGTTTTTTTTCCTCCTCTTTCCCCCTTTTCGTGGGCCGCAGCCCGGCCTTGCTGTGCCCGCCGGCGGCTGCGGGAGCTCCGCTGCCGCCTCGGCCCGGCAGGAGTGTGGCCGGAGCCGGGGAAGCGGCACGGGCCGAGCCGGGGTGCCGGGGACAACCGGGGCAGCCCCAACACGGCGGCTTTCGATCGCTT
>JBBMKD010044255.1:0-19906 GCA_037834095.1 Argya squamiceps
AAACTAAAACTTCGATTATCATAATTGTTTGATTGCCGGAAAAGTTCCCGAATTTTCGCTTTTCCGAATGAACTTTTTCCCGAAAAATTTTCCCGAAAATTCGATTTCCAGAAGAACGATTTTCCGAAAAAAAATTTCAGAATTCGTTTTTTCTCTAAAGAAATTTTTTCCGAAATTTTTTTCCCGAATTTCTCATTTCCGAAAAGATTCCTTTCCGAAATTTTATTTTCCGAAAGTCAATATACCAAAACCAATTTTTCCGAACGTGGTTATTACCGAATGTGCATTTTTCCTGAAAACTCAATTCCGAAGGGCCACTTTTCAGAACAAAAAATCCCGAAATATATTTTCAGAATTCAATGTTTTCCGAATAATTTTTTCCGAAAAGGAAATTTCCCGGGCCACACAATTTTCCGAATACGGATTCCCGAAAGAGGTTTTCCCGAATTTTAAGGACCGATAAATTCCAGAAAATCCGATTTCCCATTAGAACTTTTTTCAGAAAGAAATTTCTCGATTACTTTTTTTACCGAAAGAAAAATTTTATGAAAGGTAAAATCTCGAAACATATTTTTCCGAATAATCAAATTTCAGATAGCTATTAATTCCCGAATCATAGTTTCCGAATCTTATTTCCCGAATTACCATTTCTCCGAAAAAAAAAAAAACAAAACATCATTTTCCCGATTGATTTTTTTCCGAAAAGGGAATTTCCCGATTGATTTTTTTCCGAAAAGGAAATTTCCCGATTGATTTTTTTCCGAAAAGGAAATTTCCCGGGCCGCACAATTTTCCGAATAAGGATTCCCGAAAGATGTTTTCCCGAATTTTAGAATACGATAAATTCCAAAAAATTTGATATCCCGTTAGAACTTTTATCAGAAAGAAATTTCTCGATTACTTTTTTTTTACCGAAAGAAAAATTTTATAAAAGATAAAATCTCGAAACATATTTTTCCGAAAAAGGAAACCAAAACACCACCCGAAAGGGAATTTTCCAGAAAAAATGAATTCCCCAAAAAAAAATTACTTTTCCCCACAAACACTGGTGAAGACGTCGATCACCAGTAGTGTAAGTGGGGAAGAAGTATTGGTTTCGGCTCAAATTTTAAGGACACCTAAAATGATGTTTTCTATGCGTTTCACAACTTCACGAATCCGAAAAAACTGTTTCCGGGGGGTCGTAATGTATGTGCGTACCCTGTACGCTGTACCCAAAAATTGTTTCTTCGATATCTCAAAAAGTTTTCAAGATGTTTGCAACCTAAGAGTCTTAAAATGTTTGGAATAACAAGGAGATGATGTGATTAGTTTTTGGACCCAATCGGATACCCCCTTAGGGTCCAAATAACCGAAAAATCTCCTCCCAAAACCGTACTTTTGTATGGGAGGTACCCTTAGATATTGTTAGATTGCCTTCAAACTTTCAGGGGATCTGAATTTTGTTTTAAAAAAATGAGATTCTGAAATTTTCATATCAATCGGATGTGCCAGAGTCAATTTTTTTACTTAAAATATTCGTAAACACCCCAAAAATTGAAAATTTGTATGGGAGCTACCTTTATATATTGTCCGAATGGCTTCAAACTTTCAGGAAACCTAAATTTTATCTAAAAAATGAGATTCTGAAAGTTTCGTTTAGATCGTATCTTTCAAAGTTCATTTTTCGGTTCGGAATATAGGAAACATACCCCGAAACGGCGTTATTGGCCCCAAAGCCCTGAAATTCCATCCGATTGACTTGCAAATTGAGGGATAAAAGATTTGAAACAAACAAGCGCGTTATGGGGGATGGTGGGCTTATACCTCCCCCTCCCTTGATGCTCAGATAGGTCCCCAAGGTCCCCTTTATTTACTGTAAATTACTCATACTTCATATGGCACGTGGGGAAAAGTTTTACTTTACGTACGTAAAGCCGTTTATTGAGTATGAGTTTGTCGCAACAATATCAAATGAGTTCAACAGAGAACACTATTTTATTTTCTGATGAAAACATCATTCCAAATGATTGTATTGATAGTGTTAAACTACTCAAATTTGGATATTCTCAATCATGTCCTGATTTAGAAGACAAATCACACACAAATATTATATTATTCTTGAAATCTTTTTTAGTTCGAGTGAATACTATTGCAATTACAAAAAAACAAAGAGATGAATTCTACAATCTAAGCATTGAGAATTCGTCAAAAAAGTCCATAAGCCAAAAGAAAGTGGAATCAAATTGTTCATATGTAAAACCATAGGAGTATGCAATAGGTACCCATTGGGAAATGAAAAGAGGGAAAAAAGGTGCACAAGCAATACCAAGATTACTTCAATCAAAATTTCATTACATTTCAATTATTGAAACCATCAAAATTGGGATCAGAAGCAACAACATATAAATTATGTGGTGTCTATTTTACAATACAAAACTTACCTAAAGAATACTTGTCAAAAGTGGAAAATAATTTTGTGATTTGTTTGGTTCATTTTGATGACTTGAAAACAAATGAAACTGATTTCAATGATGTATGGCGTCCAATTATTCGAGAAATTCAGCACATTGAAACATTTGGAATTAAACTTTCTGATGGGATCATGCTAAAGGGGACTATTCCTTATTCAGCACCAGATAACTTGGGATCCAGTACTTCCTTAGGCTTTGTCGAATCATCTCAAGCAACTTACTTTTGCAGAATATGTAAAATTTCGAAATCTGAATGTATAGTTTCTTGTGAAGAAATCATTTCTTGATGATGCAAAAATATCCCTTTTAAAATTGAATTGAAAAGATCCAATTTTAATCAAATAGGCTCACAAATTATGTGTGTGCTCCGAAATGTTCCATTTTTTTTATATGCTCTTAATAATGATGTTCAACTCAATGAATTTTGGCGATGTTTACAAAGTTTACTTAGAATTTCACAAATAAATTTTAGAATTGGATTATTTTCAAGTCAACTGTTTCAAATATTCAAAAGGTGTATTCATTATAAAAGAGAATCTTTTTTATGGTATCGATCGCGTTTTGATAAACAATGACAAAAAATTTTTCCTATGCATGAAATGAAAAAGCAATGATAAAGACAGATCCTATTATCAAAACTATTTTTCCATATCAAGAACTCTCTGAAAAAAAATTATATCATGTAAAACACTTTAATAGTAAACATTTTGTAATTGCTGATACACTAGATATAAAACACACATTTTTATAAAATTTTTATTGGTAGTTTTATAAAGAAAATATATTCAGTCATATGAAAAAAAAAACTAAATCTATTTGCACTTTCATTTGTAAATTCTGTAAGCTTATGAGCTGCTTAGAACTTGTGGAAAATTTACATCACATAAAGGTAACGCTTTTCGATAAATATGAAAATATTATTTAATTAATTTTGAATTATTCGTAGTACGGTGAACACATCGTTTGGTATCACAAAATATTCTAAATTTCCGTGGTAAATTTAAAAAATTAATCTCAAAAATATATCAGTCTTCTTAATTAATCACTGATTATTTTCGTTGACATTATTTATATAAAAAACTTCATACATTCGTGCAGTCGTGCGATTTTCTCCGCTTATTCCGTACAAAAAAATTTAAACAAAATACATCATGTTCATCAGGTACGGTTCATATGACAAATCAAAGATCTTATGAACTTTGTAAAACATATCAAATACTTGAAAGAAGTCACAATCTGATGGCAACTGAAAAATAAGGAAAAAAAGATCATTTTCATTAATAAAGTAAATAACGTTAGATATTTTTTTTTTCTAAAATTATCAACGTACGGGAAAAACTTGACTTTTCACCTTCAAAAAGAAGTAATCAATTTCATTTCGTGAGTTACCACAAGCAATTAATGTCGGATAGCTCTTCGATTCCTTTGCCATCTGATCCGGTGGTGTATAGAGCTATATAAAATAAAACAAATTAATATATGTATGTTCTTGCATTTTTTTTTTTTTTTTTTTTGAACGAATATACTCACAAGTTTGAATGAAATTGACCTTTGGGATGATATGTCATAGGTTTTGTTAGATGCAATTTAATTTCGACCAGTTTGTTTGGACTGGAAAATTTTCAGCAATTAGAAGGTGCATTTTCAAGATTGTCTTCTCATTTCCGGGGCCGTTTTTAAATATTCAATACACTTGACTTGCACGTATAGCATAGCGAACATTAGAACAATTGTATTACTTCTTGTACAAAAAAAAACATTGTACAAACCTAAATTTCAAAAAATGGAAGAAAAATTATACGAATGGTTTTCGAACCAAAGGGAGAAAAAATGTGCAATGAATGGGCCAATTCTTAACGCAAAAGCAATGCAAATCTTTTCAGATGAATATCCAGAGAAAAGTGCCGATTCATTTAATGCCAGTAAAAGTTGGCTCGAAAAGTTCAAGCGACGTTATGGAATCTGTTACTTTAAAAATTTGTGGCGAAATACTTTCAAGTGATGTGGAATCCATAACACCATTTATTCATCGATTCCGTGCAAAAGTGGTTGAAATGGAACTTACAAACGCACAAATTTACAACGCTGACGAGAGTGGATTATTTTATGGTTGTTTGTCGGATAAACCGTTTGTAAGTGCATGTGAGAAAACAGCACCTGGTTCAAAAATACAGAAAAAACGTATTTCTATTTTGCTTGGATGTAATGCAGATGGTACAAACTAATTAAAACCATTGATAATCGGAAATGCCAAGAAACCACGATGTTTCAAAAATGTACACATTCCACTTCATTACGACTATTCAAAAAATGCATGGATGACGTCGAGAATTTTTCGCGATTGGTTTCACAATGTTTTTGTTAAAGAAGTAAGCATTTCAATATACTTTTTTTTCGCTGTTTTTTATTCAAATTCCTAAATATGATTATTGTTCATTGCACAGGTTTGTCACTTTTCTAAAGAAAATAATTTGCCACCAAAAGCGCTTTTGTTAATAGACAATTGCAGAGCTCATTTGCCAATCGAATCACTTGAAAGCAAGGACGGAAACATTATTGCTTTCTTACTGCTACCAAATGTAACAGCAGCCATTCAACCAATGGACCAAAATCCAATTCGTCTGACAAAGTTAGCATACCGTAAACAGCTGCTTACGAAATTATTTGCTGAAGAAGGTATAGCGATTGAATACACACCCTACGAGATGCAATTTTATTATTAAAACACGCATGGACGATTTATCGCGAAGTGTTTTGGAAAAATGCTGGTCAAAAATCCTAAACTGAGATGCAAATAAATATGATGATGATGATTTGCCGTTCTCGGAACTAATTACACGAAAAAATTATTATGATGAATTAATAAATGAAACCACACAACTTTTATTGCACCAAATAGCACTTTAAATGTTGGAGAGATCGAAGAATGGAACGAAGACGTCTTTCAAGATGAATCATGCGATATTGAATCAGAATCTGAAAACTCAGAATGTGATGAGCCCATAGAAAATGACGACAAACCAAAAATTTCTTATTCGATTGCAATTCAATCCGTGAATAATTTGATTAAGTTTTGCGAACAAGATCATATTTTTTACACAAAACACATTTCAAATTTATTAAATATTCGCTATGATATTGTCATTACTAACGAGAAGATACCGAAAAAACAAACAACAATCACCAGTTTTTTTTTTTTTTTTCACAACAAAATTAAAATTTTGCACCGTTCATCAAATAGAAATATTTATCAAGTCAAATACGATATTAAATGTTTTGCATGATGAATATTTTTCATTGCGTATAATTTCATATATTACTGAAGATATGCCCAAATAAAAACTACTTTTTTAAACAATAATCCAATAAAATTCAAGGAGTTATTAGTCAAAAAATTGTCTAATTTTCAGGCGATAGATGAATAAAATAATCAGAAAATCAATTGATAGTTGTTAAACATGCAAAATGCAACACAGTATTTTGACAGTTAACGATGCGCTCTTTTTGTTTGCTGTTCTTGTGTATGTAAACATCAAATGTTTCAAAAAAAGTCATGAGAATGTATTGTTCGATGAAAAAAAAACCTTTTAGATGTTTGAGTTCACACTACTACATTGAAAGGTTTACAGTTATAAAATACACATCTTTGAATAGCGAAATCAATTCACTATGTATGTGTGCTCCTGATGGAAAAGAAGGCCTTTTCAAATGGCATACATACTTAGTATTCATTTACATATACAATCGAACGAATCGATATAAACCGTACGTCGTTAACTGTCAAAACACTTTGAATGATTAACAAGTGAAAAAGCAATCATTTGATTCTGTGGCTTGATTCATCAATCTCCCGAAAATAAAACAAAATTTCGTATAATAACTCTCTGAATTTTATCGGATTATTGTTAAAAAATTGTTTTTATGTGGGTTATTCATCAGAAATGTATAAAGTTTTAGTGCTATAATATGCCCTTTTTGTATAAAAATCTCATTTTGGATATTGAATGATTTGTTTAAGTGCTTTGTTGAGTAATTTCAATTAAAATAATTTTACCTTCGAAATTAGAAGGTTTCATAAATTAGAAGAACCCAAAGAACAAACACATTCTAATTTCAACAGGGCCCACTGTATTATTAATTGTCATATTGCTGTGAACATGCATAAAAAAAGTTCCCTAAAATCGTATGAGGTTGAAAAAGTGGTGAATAAAAGAGTTAAAAATGGAAAAGTAGAATATAAATTGAAGTGGAAAGGATATAGTTCCGATGACGATACATGGGAGCCAGAGGACAACTTAAATTGCTCAGGTCTTATACAAGATTTCGAAAACGCAAATGCAAATAGTAAGTAAAAATCCAAAAGCATGACAAAATTAAAATTTTTTAAACAATTTTATGAAATTCGGTCGAAACAGTTCAATTTCAGAATTACAAGCACACCATTGTATTCCTTTGCGAATTGAGTCGGTCACACATTTATTAAAAATTTCCAATTGTATTAGTTTTGCATACGAACATACGCAACGTCCATTTGAATCGAATCGATTGCCATATCTCGTTGCAAAAAAGAGAATAAATCATTTCATTGTTATCGAAAATCCGCTAGCTCCACAAGCAGAACATTGTATTTTTGTCGCTTTTTTGTATTTTTTATCGTTTAGAACGGCTCTCGTCACGGAAACGAAACAATGAAATTAGTGAAGATATGGCCCAATCGAAAGTCCCAAAGAATACAAGTGATAGTTCAACGGATTTTATACAATCGAACGATGCAGATCTCGATGATTTGGTTATCTGTCAAATGCTACCATTATCGCAATGTTCACAATTAAACGATTTGATGGATGAAAATGATTTTTCACCTTCTTTCTACGAAACAATAACTTCAAATGATTGCACAAATCAAAATCTCAGCGGAACCATAGAATCTGAACCGAATAATACTGATTTGAACGGCACGACTGAAAATCCTATCGCTTTGGAAGAATCGAATGATTCTGATTTCTATTCGGAAGTCACAATTCCAATCGAATCGGAAGAATCTCAACCAAATGATTTCCATTCCCATTTGAATGACACGACACCAAGTGTCATCGGTCCAGAAAAGTCTCAATCGACCGCTACGACGAATGATTCTGGTTGCGCATCGAGTTCAAATGAACCAGAAAGTTCATCGTCGAAACGAAAAAAATATGAAAGTCTAAAACACGACGGTCATGTTTGGCATGTAAACAAAGTCAACGGAAACACTACATATTATTCTTGTTCACGGTAAATTATTTTAAATATGATTTAAACTAAAATGGCTTCATTTAATCTTTTTAATTTCAAGATTGGAGACACATAGTCTTCAGATTGAAAGGCCAGTTATCGCTCAAACAATATTCTACACAAGTTTAAATACGTTTGAAAAAATATACAACAATTTGTGTTTCTTCATTATTTTGGATTGATTCGATTTACCATTTTTTTTTTAATTGATTTTTAAAGAATTCTTTGTCTAAAACCTTTGAGGACATCAATGAATTTCTAATAAACGTTTATTTTCGATTCGTTCCTTTTCAACGACAATACCAATATATGCAATCTCGTGTTTGATTTTCGTATTTCAACGAATTTGTGTGAAGAAAAAATTTGATTCAAGTCAAAAATCGAAACGGGATACTTACTAATGGCGAGAGAAAAAAAAAAATAAGACAAAAAAAAATATAAAATGAATTGAAGAGAAAGAAGAAAAAGAATTAATCGTTTGAAATTCTTTTTATTTCGATTGAATTCAATGTGATTATGCAGCGACGGCGTTATACCGTCGTCATCATCACCGTCAATTCGGCGTCAATACAATCACTGTCTTCGATGAAAAAAAAAAAATTCTTTTACAAAATTTCAAACAAATTCCATTTTTAAGAGACAAAAACGTCGCTTTATCAGATTCAATTTCAATTTAAATATTCTTTTCCATTTTCTTGATTTAGACTTCGTACTGAATTTTGCAAAGCCAAATTGACTGCAAAAAAGAACGCAAACGATACGTATGAGTATAAAACCAATAACGTGCAACACACACATACTATCGATATTCGTGACCAGGATGTGTTGAATCGTATAAATAAGGCCAAGGAAGCAGCAAAGAATACCAATAAGACCACCCGGGAAATATATTCGGACGCTGTAGCGGGTGCATCTGATGAAGTGATTTACAAAATGCCATCGGCAAACGCGTTGGGCAAAACCATTCGAAATGTGCGCAGAGGTGATCATGTCAAGGCCCCTGCTAGCCTTAGCGAACTCAAAAAGTTGGAATCAGTTCTTACCTTTAATGGTGACGAATATTTGATGCATGACAATGGACCAGATGCCAAAGACCGTACCATCATCATGGCAACACACCAAGCAATGGATTTCATCAAAAATTGTGACACTCTATACATGGATGGTACGTTCGCATCCGGTCCACAACTCTTCGATCAAATATATGTCATTCATGGTATGTTTTTTTTATGTTATGAAATTTTTTGAACACATATTTTGTATAATACATACGACCATTTCATTATGAAGGTTCGTGCAATGGTTGGCGAATGCCACTTTTGTGTGCAATATGCACTAGCAAATCGGAAACCACTTACGAACTCATCTTTGAACAAATCAAAAAAGCTCAACCGAGCTACTGTCCGAAACAAATTCATGTGGACTTCGAGATGGCAGCCATCAATGCAATAGAAAAAGTGTTCCCGGGTGCAAAAATCCAGGGCTGCTTCTTTCATTTTTCTCAATGTGTTAACCGAAACCTGGGTAAGAATGGCCTGAAAAAGCGATATGAAACTGAAATGAAATTTGCGAAAGAGATTCGACAACTGATTGGACTTGCGTTCTTACCCGTTGAAAAGGTATATTTTATATTCATTCATTTATTTTCTATCTTATTCAAATTTATTCGATTTATGTACATAAGAAAGGAGATTTGATATTAAAACATTTTATCCTGAATTTGGATGCTGTTATCATCGCTCACTAGACATTGTGCGCAGTGTAAATCAGTCGACCAAAAAAGATTTTCAGAACAAAATTTCGCAAAGCACTAGAATTTTAACTAGATACAAGTCATATTCTTCTGTTTACGTCATGATAAACTCAATTTCAATGTTTGTCATTTGTCTACTTTTTAAACCTTATAGGTGATTCCAACATTTGAAAAATTCATTGAAAACTCAGAAACGTTAAACGAATCGGAGCAAGAGAAAAATGATGGTCTCGACCGCTTTATTAATGATTATTTCGAACAAACGTATATCCGTCGTTTCAAAAAAAATGGCAAAGAAAAGTCAGGTCGGTTTCCTATTGAACTGTGGAATGTGCACGAGAGCACAATCAAAGGTATAAAAAAACTCATTCATATTGTTCATTTAATTTTTTTTCACTGGAAATCAAAATTATTTTTAACAAAATTTTTTTCGTGATTTGTATGCTGTTTTCTTTACATAGGTTTTGATCGAACAAACAATTTTGCCGAAGGGTGGAATAATGCATTTTCTTCGATGAACGGTGTAAAACGTCCAACAATCTTTCGGTTCCTCGACAATTTGAAAAAAGATGAAGCAATCGCACGAGCAAAGATAATTGATTGCATGGGTGGAAAAGCCCCGCCTGCAAAAAAAAAACAATCCATTGTTTCTGAAGCGGCTATTAAGCAATCAGTGGAAAATTACTTAAAAGCAGTGGAAGCAGCTGCAGAAAAAGATTCCGATGAAAATGCTTCAAACAACGGTGATGATTCAAGTGACGAGGAGCAACAAAATGAATGGTCACAGTCTCATGCAAAGCAAAATGAATGGCATAAAAGTCCAGAAATGATTCTCCTGTCAGCGATTGCCAAAAACATTCGGCTTAAATGATTTACTGTGAATTGTTATTGAAAATAAGCGAATCAAATCACCTCCCCTATTTGACTTTTTAAGAAGATTCAATGATTAAAATTACATCGCACATAAAACGTAAAATGGTTTGAACGTTTGATATTTTTGTAACACATCACATGCATAAATGTGAGTGAAATCACATTCACTTAGATTTCAGTTGCTTAAAATTCTTCGATATTTATATTTATAAATTCATTTTCAAGATATTTCATGTCAAAAAAAACCTATTCTGAAATTGAAAATAAAAAATCTTATTTTTAAAAATATTGCAATAGTGAATTCCATTCTATTTAAATAACAGTTGCAGTCGATTGTATGAAAGTGCTTCAATATTTTGTTGGGAATTTTGTTTATCATCGATGTAAATTTGAACTGTCAAGTAAATGTCATTCTAATGTCTGAATAATAGTCGTTTATAGTTCATTTCACATTGTTTCAAATGCGTTCATGAAAAGCCATCATCAAAATATGAAGAGTGAAATCAAATAATTTAACTCAAATCAAAGACATTTCAATTTTGCTTTGAAAACAAATTTTTCTTGCCACTAAAATTCGTCAGAATAAAGTTTCCTTAATCAATTATAAAAAAAAATATGAAATAATAAAATTCCTTTCTTCTATCTGTATTGCCATCTTAGCATTGACTTTCGCATTGACTACATCGAATCGATTGATGATGCAATATTTTTGTGTGTTGTGTCACTGTCTCGGTCACTGCTTATTTGAGCTCACGCATACATTTGTAGTAGTTGGAATTTGGAATGAGTTCTACGCAGTTTGACAGCATCATGCTTTTCACTTCGATTGAACATATTTTTTGATTGGCTATTTGCATACTTTGACTGTGTTGATGACATCGTTTTAGGTAGACATTTTTATTTGTAAGCAAAAGAAGCGCGTGATTTTCTGACAAAAATAACAATTTTTTTGTGATTATAGACAGAAGAAGTTTTTTGTTAAGTGAAATTTCTTAATAAATGGAAAATCTAGATATTTTACAAACGCAAAAATTTCTACGATTTAAAAATCTATTTCTACAAAATGAATGAAAAAGTGATAGAAAGCAACAATATACAGAATTAAGTGATGCAAAGGAAACACCAAAAGGTCACTGAAAATGTATAGAAGCCACATCAATGTAGTCAGTGTGATTATGTTAGTAATAATAAACATAATTTCAGAATTCATTTGCTCAAAAACACACTGGAAAAAAAATTCTCATCCGGGCAATTAAATTTTATTTTCAATTGTGCAGTGTACTCAGAAGTTTTCATTGCTTGAAGAACCGTAGATTGTAAAAACGAATCACGAAAAAAACTGCAATTCTCTTCGTTACGAAGGCGATTTGTGTAAAAAGTCTTTTGGATCAATTAGTGGCAATTTAAATCGTCTGATGCCCACATATACACCGATGAAATGCCATCCAATTGCAAATAATGTTTCAAAGGTATCACGGAGAAAATTCATCTGAAAAGATACATGTATTCGTATGGTGGTCTGCGTCCGTTCCATTGCTCGATATGTTTACACTATTTTAGAAACCAGCTCAAAATTAAATTACATTTAAATCAACGCATGCACAATTAAACTGGCCAACGAAAATAATTTAAATATTTATCGAAAAATCTGCATTAAACAATCACATGACAATTCGTTCACTATGTATAGTAAGCAAGGGGCTGATGACTGACAAAAATAGTTTGAAAATATTTAAATGACTTCCAAATAGATCAATTTTCAATATATGCATACAAATAACGAACTTATAATGTAAATAGCGTGAATGAATGTAAATGAACGTAAATACACGTTCATTTTGCATCTGTAGTACCGACAATTTTTATACATATATAAAGTCTACTCTATCTGAGTACTATTAAGTACTCAAATGACATAAACGCTGTCTATTCGTTTGTATTTAGGTTATATTAATGTTTAGTTTAATTTGGAATGGATTCAAATAAAAAAAATACATTTTGGCCGAATTTTGAATCGTTTATGGAACAAAAAATTCCTAACGATATTAAAGAGTTTCTTACGGCTGGTGGATACAGTAATGAATTAGCTTTGAAAGAAATTGATTCTGGTGATATATCCGATATGGAAAAAAAGTTCGGGAAAAGTCTATTACCCGGTCATAAAAAGTATATTATTGCTCTTGGAAAAAAAGCAAACGAGTATGACGCCTCGAAATCTGGAGCTATGTGTGGTGGACATCGAATCGATTTTCATGGAACATTCATTTTAAAGGAATTAGTAGAAACATCGCGGAAAAATGCGAGTGTACCTCCCACACGTTATCGTTATTCAAATTTAGTGCAGTGGTTTGCAATATATACATTTTTGCTGGGTGGGAATGCGTTATATGAATTTATTAGCAGTAATTTACCTTTACCAAACGTATCAACAATACGTGAGTATAATATTTCATTCTATTTAGTTCCAATGACGGAAAATATAGTTAAAAAAAACAACTTCATTTATATTCTTAAAGTCAGCTATATTCAAAAAAGAAAGGAGAAAATCGTTGAAGGAGAACTCAGGAGTAAAGAACTTTCAGAGTATTTAGATAAAATAGGAGCGCCAAGAGAAGTTTGGTTAAGTGAGGATGCGTCTGGAATAGTTTCTCAAGTTTCATACGATCAATCAACAAACCAACTTGTAGGCCTGGTCCTTCCACTTGATAAAAATGGCATGCCAGTCCCATTCAGTTTTACACCAAACTCTGTGGATGAAATTAACGATCAAATGCATCAAAACGAACGATCTACACTCGTCTATCTAATTCTTGCCCAACCAATGAAAGAAAATGCAGCACCATTTATTCTTCAAATATATGGGACGAATAATAAATTCACATCCAACAATGTTTCGCAGCGTTGGCAGCACACACGAGATCAGTTGGCGAGGTTAACAATCATATTTATATTACTTACATTTCAAAACATGTTCATGTTCATATTGAAACTTTTAATGAAATTTTTTTATCAGATATGGAATTAAAATTGGTGGTATATCCGCGGATGGGGATCCAAGATTATTATCGTGCATGAAACATAATACCAAAGCAATGATGAATCAACAATCGGATAATGTTTTGATGAATTTGAACCGTGAGCAGCACATAAGTTTTGTGCAAGATTCAATACACATAGCAACGAAACTTCGTAACCGATTGCAAAAATTTTCAATAATGTTACCAATGGGTCAAAAACAAGTATCTATATCGCACCTGAAGGTTTTGATAAAAAAAACAGCGAAAGAAGTTCATGGCCTGGTACTCAGTGACGTAAATCCATATGATCGCCAAAACTACGGCTCATTTGAAAAAATTTCTGAAGACAGAGTATTGAATGCGCTAGAGAAATATGTGCCTGATTCGGAAGCAACCATCATTTACCTAAAACTTTCACGATCAATTATACGGGCCTACACTGATGTGAATATAATGCCACTTGAAAGAGTACGTTTAATTTTCCATGCGTTATATTTTTTTCGAGTGTGGAAGAAGTGGATAGAATCAGATGATGCATATAATGTAAATGACAACTTTATTTCCGGCAATGCTTTCGATTGCATAGAATTAAATGCATATAGCTTGTTGCACTTAATAGTGAAATATCGTGAAAGTAATGAGCCACACCTATTTTTACCCAGTTTGTTCAATTCACAAGTATGTGAAAGTACTTTTTGACCTATTTAAATTAGGTGAAATCAAAGTTGGTGACTGGTGTATATTCCATACGGGCCAGCGCACATTTGAAAATCTGATTGTTGGAAGCGTACTCTCATTTAAATATTTCAATGGCAAAAGTGAGAGAGAAAAACAATACATTTTGGATAAAGCCAAACTGAACAATGAAAATTCAGTTGAAAATACACGTCAACTGACTGTATTGGGACTATGGTACACTTTGACCGAGGATTGTGTTCTTCAATGTATACCACATCCATCTTTTTTCGTCCACATAAGCAACTACGTGGCAACATTGAAGGCCCCAGAAATAGATACAAATAAAACGAAAAAATTGGTGGGAAATTCAAATGAATTGAAAATAATGCTATCAAGGCTTTTAAGTCAATAACAAAAATTTAACCTCAATTATGTTCTCATACTTAGAGAGTACTTTTCGAAGCAGTTGCCAAAGAAATATAAATGCGTTCGCGCGAAAAAAAAAAAACTACGTGTGAACTGTCACTAAATACATTTTTCTGCCGCCTTTCATGGAATCAGATCATAAGTAGAAAGGTAAAAATTTTTGTCCTATTTTTCTAATCATTTTTTTCATTACCAAAGCATATAAATTCGATTGTTTATAGGGACGTACACAAAATCGTTTTTGGAACAAATTTCAAGAGTATATCGGAAATTCAGCTCCAGATTTCATTGTTAAAGTTCTCAATTCTGCTGGCTTTGACAGTGCCAAAATTGTCAAACGGAAAATGTTTTTTATCGCAAAGATATTGCAACCACAGAAGTACGTTATCGTACCCAAAACATGGGTGCGCGAAATTGAAAAAGAATGGGAAAGTTCCGTGAACAATGGTTTGAATAAATATAAAAAGTTTGATTGTTTCCATTCGTTGGATCCGCTTGTTTTGGATGGTGAAGGACGTCCAAACGATAAATTCATTCCGGATTGGCCAAATTTGCTGGCAGTGAATACAATTTCTCACGCAAACACAATCATTGGATTTTACCAAGCAAATCTTTTATACTGTGCAGGTGAGGTGTAAAGTTGGGTTAAGTGAATTATATAGAGTCAAATTTTAATTTTGCTATATTTCCCCTATAGATTCATATGAAGAAGCACTGCTTGAGCTGAATAAACGTAATATACGTCGCAAACCAAAAAGAGGAGAAGCCGCTAACATCAAAGTAAGCAGCAGGCCTTCGGCAACAATTCCAGCTGCTGCCGAGGCATCACAAAATGACGTATCGATCGATGGAATTGCATCGAATTTCGTTGCTGCTGAAGTGTCAGCTTATGCTGTCACAAATACAAATAATACTCATTCAGAAAATGATGATTCAGACAACGAAGCGGGTTTGGGAAATTACACCGAATATGAGTGTATCATTGAATCAAATAATACTGATAATTCTAGTGGAACAGAGGTTGATCCGTTGTTGAACAACAACAGTGTCAACAAAGATACTAACGATGCACGAGATGACGAAAATGAAGATGCATATTCAAAGAACGGAATGGTTGTTAATGACATGCAGGTGGAAAACGTATCGGCTGCATCTAATTGTTGCGCGAATGATGACGAAAGTGAAGAAGAACACGAAGAGATAGCCGGCGATAGTCTGTCAAACATCGAAAATATTCAACATGAAGCTAATAAAGACACTAACAATGTTCGAAGCACCGAAAGTGGAAACTCATCAATAATAGACGGGGCTATTTTCAATAATAAGCAGCCTATCACCCAGCAGGAAAATGCTTGTGCATCGGCTGCAGCTAGTAATAACGCGAATGATGAGAATGTTCACAAAGAGCACGAAGAAAGTCGTATACCGAGCCGTGCACATCAAGAATCGGGATCTGGTTATGGTCTGTTCAACAGCAACGAACCTCGAAGCCAACTTGAAGATCGTGTAAATGAAGTGATGAGCGCTGGACAAATCAAAGTTGAATCGGTTGTCATTCATATTTCATCTTCCAACGAAGAAGATTTAGACTCCATTCTCAGTGATACATTCGTTCCTCCATCGCGAAATGAAGTATCAGTTGAAGAAGATGTTATTGATGACGACCTTACGTTCATAATTGATAAGTCCGTTGGTTTTGTCAAGCCAATCCAATACAACACCGGATTACTCGTGAAGCGTGAAAATGATGTGGTTTCGGGTGATGCCCCGTTTAATGAAGAAGTAATTTAAAAAAATATTCAAAGTTTTGTACTTTTTAATCTCACATTTGTTTTCTTTTTTTTTTCAAATAGGAAAATGGCCGGGTCTATGAATTTGGCATAAACAAAATCACAGTACCATACAAAGTTATCAATACTTTGAGAGATTGGAATGAAAACAAAAAGATGGATGTTGAATACGACAAACGAGCAACGATCGCATTGTTATTGGTTTGCACATCGGAAGAAGATATTTTGTCTCGAAATGTTACCAGAGATGTGAAAAATTTCATTACAAGTAAGATGGAATAATATTTAACTATGATTAGATTGGTTAGACATTCATAATATTCTTTTATTTTTATTGCAGGTTTTTTGCTCGTTCGTTGTGGTGGGGAAAAAGAAAGGATGGATCAAATCGATGAATATATTAAGGAATACTGTCTGAAGAAGGCTGAGGGAACACGTAATTAGGAATAATCTCACGTCATCCATCAACCGTTTATACCTACCATTACATTTAAACAACACACAAACCAAAACGTAAAAATTTCAGATCATAAATTTAAGTGGTCGTGATATAAATGCTTATTTTTTATATATTTTTTGAAACTAGATCAGTACAAATATTCAAACAATATGCTGTGCGATATGTTTAAGAAAAAAAAAACAAAAGAAAACATACATTTTTTGAAATGTGAATCTATGTGATCGTAGAGTGAACGCTTATTTTTTATATACGCATATGAATGTTAAAAGAGTTTCGAACAATGATAGCAATATTGACAATAAGAAAGAACAAAATAATATATGATCATTTTTAAATATTCTGTATTAATTAACATTGATTGTTATTTTTGTTTCTATGTGCTACGTGAATGGTTTCAGTAACAGTGTTGGCTATCTTTGGTATACTAATGTTCCATTCCAGTTGGCAATATATCTCCACTACTAGCCACTAAAATTTGGACTAGTATCTCCATATATAAGATCTCCACTCTAGGTACAATGCTAATTGGCATCACAGATTCTGTGGCAGTTTCGTATTGTTCGTTGCCTATACAACAGCTGTAGGTTGTTCATTGCTAAAATATTTGTTTTTTCTATACTTTCCTAACTAAACTATAACCGTTTAAATTTTATTTTTCGATAAAGTGAAAGTGATGCAGATAAACTGTACAAGCAAATATAAAAAGTTAAAAATATATTTAATTGCAAAGCATTGAAAAGACAACCCGTTTGTTGACAAATAATTTTTGACGAATTCTATTGTTGTAACTCAACTGATCGAATGCTATATTTTTGACAAATAAATCAAAATAATTACATCAATAAAATCAACAATGTCAACAATGGAAACAACAACACCAGCAAAGCTGCTGACCCTAGATTAACGTCAACGCCAAAATCCGAATGATGACGGACATCATCGAAGGCTGATGAACTGAGGTCTCTCTGTGCATTTTTGAAACAGTTCGCTGACATAACCAACGATTCACAAAAAATTGTCCGGTATATCTGAAATTGAAAAAAATGTAGTCTTCGCAAAAATTGATCGAATTTCCGATCACAATGTAGCCATAAATTCATCAAACGTGATCTCATAAAATGTTCAAGCGTCATATTCCATAAAACTACAAAAAAAGAACTCACCAACCCACCGTTCATGAAATCAAATGAATTTTAATAGTAAAAGTCAGCAAATGGTTGAGTTTGCTGATTACTGCGTTTTATTATTGGAGATATGGTATTGACTAAATTACGCGGTTGGCTAGCATGGCCAGCAAAGGTAAAGGAAATAAAAACCTTGGTTAAACTTCTTTTTTCTTCGAATAAGTTAACAATGACTTCGAAATGAATGTTTGAAAAATGAAGACTGGTGAAGTAGTTCATAGCTGACGTGGGGAGAGAGAAAGAAAATTAAATACACATACAAAACGTTATCTGTTTTCTGTATGATTGACCACCGCAACAAGAATATATTATAATGACTCAATCAATTTTTAGGTGCAACAAATTTTTTTTCTTCGATCAAATCAAATATGATAATCACACTGTAGCTATATTCTTATCCAATTTAAATTAATTTAATTCACACTATTCAAAACATGCATTTCAAAACCATTCGTATATTTTACGATCTCATTTCGAGAAAAAAGGTAAAAAAATACATACAAGAAGGAAAAATAGCAGAGTCAAAACAGCGCGCACATGTGTGCGATAGATATAGAATGTGAAAACTGTGTGTATTGAATGCATGTATAAAATGTGTAAGACGAAATGGTCAAACATAAACAACATTGATTTTGTACTCCTTTTTAAGTTTTTTTTTTCTTTTTGTAACTATTTATTTGCTTTTTTCTTTATTTTTTGGTCAAATTTTTCATTTTGTCTATTAATCGCGTTCTAACTCACATAACCAATTGGTTATGAATATAGACAATGTATGACAATGTATTTCCACAATATTGTGTCTATTGACTAATAGACAAAAATGAACATATGATCATTAGCTATGTTCTCTTCAACATTTTCCACTACATACAACATATACGTGTATGTACAAATGCACAGTTGGTAATACTGTTTTTTTTAGTTTCCTCTAATGTTGGTTTATGTTATCATGAATAAAAACGTAATTTTCATTTAATTATCATATATAAAATATGTTCAATGAAATTTTGAATATGAAATTTTTTTTTAATTGATTGATTAATTGCTATAATAAAACAGAAACAGAATACACCACACGTATCCGTCGACATGGGAAATTCGGAAAAACCAAAACAAGTTGCGAAAAAGACATGTGAGTGTGTTTCTATTAAAACAAGAAATTTTTTGAAATAACATTTTTTTCTTGCATTGATTGTTATGTTATTATTATAGTATATCAAAAACGTTGCATTTTCGGGACATAGTCATTTTTCCATTATTTCTTTTATAAAATCGATATATTTATCAAAAATAATAAAAAGAGAAAACTTGAAAGACAAAGTTCAGTCAAATTTATCGCGAGAAGTCTGAACTTGAATTCTTATTTTAAAATTGAAAAAACAAATACAATAATTCGAGCATGTTTGGGCTCATATTAGACGTTCTGATGATTGAAATATAACACAAAAACATGTTTTCGGAAGGCAAACAGAAAAAAATATTCGGAATAAAAAAGCAGAATTTTTTTGAGAGCAAAAACGAAATATAAGAACATTTTGATGATGCATCATCGATAATCACCTAATACGACGTTGTTTTTAGCCCAAAATAGTGCCGTTGGTTTAGTCAGGCTTGCAAATTAAAATACATTAGTGGAGTAGGGCGCACATATGTGTGATATATTCATCTAAAACACATATTATGTCCTCTATACGTGAATCCGATAGACCCATAATGTAATTTGTATAAAAATTGTGCTTTAAAGACAAAAATGAGAATGATGTCTTCGTCAAACTTGTGAGGCTTCTACAATTTTACCACAGACATGATGTTGTTATCTCTTATGAGTAAATATACCGATAATTATCACGAATATTTACCAATTACTTTTTCTCGGAACTGATAAGGGATAAGGGATAAGTGATTTCGCTTTTCAGCAAATGTTCAGAGCGGATGGCTACTATATACAGGGTGATTCTTAATTCCATACGAATTTTTATGGTACGGATTCCTTGGCTCATG
>JBBMKD010044581.1:0-10949 GCA_037834095.1 Argya squamiceps
CTTTTTCTCCCGAAAATCCTATCTCCCAGAGAATAAACCACTACACTTGATTTGGCGAACGTGAAACCACGACAAGGAGACATCGGGAAAACAGGGAAAACAAGCCCAGATGGCTTCGGCGGTGAGAGATAACACCGCAGCACGTGCGCGCGGAAGCGATCGCGACCCGGGGCAGCGGGAAAGCGCACCGGGTCAGAACGGGACAGACCACGAGGCTGGTACAATGGGGGAGGAAGAGCGCACGGCGGCAGCCAGGAGCACGGTTGTGGCGCAGGCTGCAGGGCGCGGCGTGGGCCGGGCTGTGCCTGCGTAGCGGGGCGCGAGCGAGGAGCCGCCGGGACAGGCACTGCAAGTCCAGAACTATGTACTACAAACCCCAGAAACCCTTGCGGCAGGCACGGAACGAGCGGGATGTGGCTCGAGCCGTGGAGTCGCTCCGGGCGGGGGAAACTCCGACAGAGAGCGAGAAAAACCTTACTGCCATTTTTTGCTTACTTTTTATTACACAGTTTTAATACAGTAATTTTATTATGATTTTTTGGTATACCTAATTATTGATTTAAATGCATTTATTTTTCTTACCACATTTAAATTAAAATTAGACTTAATATCAAAATGGTATAAGTATATTAATAAGCCACTAAACAATAAACAATATCTTACTTTTTAGAATAATCTACATTTTTGACTTTGTCACAATTTACAGGTATAATGTTCTTGTACACCATATTAAGGTGTTTTTCTTAAATTGAATCTGACAGTTTTACTAGATGTAACACAACTGTAACAGTGCTAACTTTTGCTATAATAATTTGACATTTTAAAATGTTTACAACAAATAAGTTTTAAGCTCAAGAAACATTGAGATCCCAAGCAGTCCCAAGATAAGCTCAACAGTTTCCACCACAATCACAATAACACATCAATTTATTTTACACCTACAAGTTTAAATATATCCCTTCCTTTAGATGTCATGCATTATTACTCAAGAAATCACCATCATCTAAAACTGAACTTTTTATTTTACCAGGAATCATTGACTCTGATTCTAAGGGTAAAATAAAAATCATAACTTAAACACAAAATCATGCCTTCCATAACTGATACAACTCCCTATACTACCAGACATGCAATCTGCCAGTGCTAACAGAAGCACAGATGATGCCTATGGGAAGGCTGACCTTAAACAGAGACCAGACAGAGCTAGAGAATAAAGTAGATATTTATTCAAAGGCCTTTAGGATGTATCTTGGTCAGGACAAGAGCCTGACCCGGACTACACCCAAGGTGGATTTAGAATGGTCACAAAAATGGATGATGGGTCATGACGTGTTACACTTTCATAAGTTTTGGTCCATTTGCTTATTAAAGTTTAATTGTCCAGTTACAGCTTCAGGTTGTGAGGTCTCATCCTTCCTGTTTTTCCCTTCAGTCCACTGTTGTCTGTGCCTTTGGGCCTGAAAGCTGTCCTCGGTCTTCAGCAGGAAAAGGATTTGTTTTTTCTACTTACTCTGTGAAGAGAGCTTACTGGCACTTAATATGAGGCTCAGGACTACACACCTAGGCAGCCCAGAATCTGAAAAACATGAAAGTTAAAATTTAAGGCATCACTGAAAGTTTTAAGAACACAAGCACTCCTCACGTTTACTAATCTAAACTTATTTCCTTATAGTAACCTTTTCTGACCTGTGTTATAAATAGCAAGTTGTTTACAAGATTAACAGATACCAAAGTCTTGTCTCTAGGTCAACATAAACATCCCTAAACAACGGTTTTAGATTACATAAATGGTCTGTTTATTGCAACTCTTAAACAAGTCCTATAAGCAAGAATTTTATGTACAACAATTTTCTAAAGTTTAAAAATATATAGCGATAATGATTTTATTATATAAAACAAAAGCATGTTATCCATAATTTTTACCTGTTTGCTTGCCTTTTGTTTCCAGATCTAATTAAACAATTTTCATTGTGAATTATTTTTCCTAGCGACACATATGACTATATCCTACCTATTAAGTATACCTATTTAGTACTCCAAGTCCTAATTCGAATTAGGTTTCATATCAAAACAGTATAGCTACACAGGTAAATAAAATCAGTTTCTTACTATTTTAACATTAAATATTTGTATTCCATTATTTTATTAAACCCAAGTTTAAATCTGTTATACTGACATTTGTAAAATGCTACAATTTTACACACCAAATTTTATATTGTTGTTCTGAAGTTTAAGTAAATTTGTTTACATAAAATTTGTAGCTACTATAAACTTCTCTCAAAACCAAATTTTCTAAAATTATAACACACTTTTTACACCCTTTTTAAATCCCTCCAGTAAATTTATCATATTATTCTCATCGTAGACTGTTCTCAGTGCCTATTGTATTAAAAATTAGAACTTCCAAAATATGAAATTTTAATTCCATTATGTTTTAATATTTAGCAATAAGGTTGAACTTTATAATTGTTAAATTTAACAATTTAATACATAACAATTTAATGTTATGTATTATTACTCTATTAAAAATTTTTTTGTTAAAAGTAATTTCTACAAAAATTCATTTCTGTCAAGTAAATTTAAACAAAGCCAAATTTGAACCTTTACTTTAAACCATTTTATGTTCCATTCCAGTTTTATTAACATCAATTTTTATTCAGCATTAGTAACGTTAAATTTAACTTCTCTTTAGTTCCACTTAAGTAACATTAGTTTTCACTAAACTCAATCATAATTCCTAAGTTAATTTCATTAAAATTTGCTAGTTTAAATTACAAACTTTAGTTATTTTCTTTTAGAAATAAAACAAATCAGTCCAAAACAGCCGTAATAAAATATTAATAAACACCTACTTATAGATATGAAAAAGTTTTTTAAACCATTCTACTCTTTAACCTATTATGATTCTTTATTACAATCTCTGCTATTTTGTCTTTTATAGCTAAGACAAAAGAGTCACTAATAGTTTTAAATTATAGCTTTATTACTTGTAAAATGTTTTAGTATTTTCTTTTATTAGCAGATAAGTTACCTAGAGAATCCTAAAAAAGAAAAAACCAAAAAGCTAATTATATAGAGACTTTATTATTTTTTATAAGTCTTACTTATTTTTTATCTCAAATGTAAAGTCTGTTAAATTATAGCCAGTTTTTCATATACTTTGTCAATTTTTTTGCCATTTTCTCCAAATCACAAATCATTTTGAGATCTCATTTTTGTTCCCTAGCTACACTGTTCATTTGTCTAATTAAGCTCTTCAGTTTGTCTTACAGTTTCTATATAAATAAATCCACTACTGTTTCCTACTTCTCAAGTATTTTTTAATTTAAAAAAAAATCCCAACTTCATTGACAGCTTCCTATAAACTACTAATCTTGTAATTTCTCCCACTTAGCATCTCTATCCTAAAAGAAGCTTAAAAAAACCAAGCTTATACATAATTTAATTAATTTTTCACCCTAAATATTAATTGTTCACTTTGCACAAATGTATTCTAACAATTTAGTGTGTTTTAAGTACTTTATAGCTATTATTATTAAGAGCCTTGTTTTAAAATATATTAAGAGACATCCCTCTAGTTTAGAGCCTAAACCCTAGCCACACCCTAACTCCACCTAAACAAGATTTACCAACAGACTCAAGTGTTTTCTACATTAAAACAATATTTAAGTCACTTTTAACTCAACAATTAAACCCTATCAATATAACAGCTAGACACAATTTTAAAATAACTTTAGAGAATCATTATCCAAAGATGATTCATCCAATTCTTCTCTAATTCAAAGCAAAAATTCATCTGTGTCAAACCCTGAGTAACAATACAATATTTTAAAGAAATGTTAATAATTATCTACTTTTACACGTGTCATTAATTCCATGTATTATTTAACTTTACTTTAAGTTTTGTTTTTTACTAGACAAACCATTTGGTTTTCAAATTACAAAACAAAACAAACAAAAAAAAAAAGAGTAAATGAGACACCACAAAAAAAGTTGAGCAAAGCTTTATATGCTTTTAATTTTTAAACAGCTCTTTTGTAAAACTGAATCCACTAATTTTTAAGCATTTTTCAAATAACGCACAATCCAAATTTAGAAAAAATCCCTGTTTTAATTAAAAACCCTAAAACAAGACAAATTAAAAGTTCTTTTCAACTTATTATGTAAAGCAAAGCATATGGTTTTATCTCCACCAGTGCAAAACCTAAGTAAGTTCCAACAAAAAACATCAAACCATATCACACACAAGCATGCACTAACAATTCCAAAAGCAGAAAAACAGGTACACAAACATAAGCCAAACAAACAACAAAAAAAACCCCCACACAATTACCTTTACTATTTACCACATAAGAGCTCATTCTATTACAAAAACCCAAGAGGTGTAATGTCACCAAACATTCTAAGTGAAAATAAAGCACATAGCATGTAGGAGAAGTGAATACAGTTGACCCTCCTTGTCCCTGATAAGTAACAGCTGTGTTAATTACCCAATACAGCCTCACCCCTGATGAGTCACAGCTATATCCAATAAAGATAAGTGTGATAAAAGGGAGTGGATTTGCTGAGTTTAGCAGGAAATAACCAACAGTCGGAGGCTCCAAGGGAAACCTACAGTAGGAGCTTGCTGCAGCCAGAGTCGGTGAATAGTTGGGGTCAGGTTGGCTAAGCTGTACAGTAGAATAAACCAGGATCTTTTTCATGCTGCGTTTAACAAGGAGTCTGTGCCTCAGCTCGTTTTTACTCTCTAACAAGAGGGCTGCTGCAACAAGGGTACATTGTATAAAAGGTCTAAACATTTGTAACCATTTACTTTTCTAGATGGAACTGTGCTGCAGAGGGGATGTCATAATTACTGGTTGATAAACCCTCCCGCACCCAGGAGCTGTGGATGAAGGGTAAGGCTTGCAGTCTGACCTGTGCAATTGTCCAAATATATATTTTTTCTGGTTTTCAAGAATTTTCCTGCCTTATCCCAAAAACAGAAGTACTAAATACCTTTAACCAGAGATGGTTTAAATAAAAGACAGGTAGTTATATTGAATGGGAAAATGCATAAACTTGGTAAAATAGAGAACAGGCTGCTCCCAAAAAGCAGTCACTGACCAAGAATGTTAAGTAGAAATAAATCCCTTTCAGTGGGGTAAAGACACAAACTATTCCAACTTGTATTTGTCTGGTCACTCAGAACCCAGTCAGGTTGGTGAACAACCAGCTTTAAATCACCATTTTTTGTGTTGTTCAGCTCAGTACGCAGACTTCTGAATCTCAGATTTTTATCTCTTAAAAGGGGAATCACTAAAGTGCTCCAGGACCCAGTTCTGAGAGGCTGCAGTGGCCAGTGCAGCTGCAGCACATCTTGGGTGTCCCTTGAGCTCCTGTTCTGCCAAGACTGACAACTGACTGACTGTTCAACTGTGCATTGAACATTGAGCTTCATGGGAATGTCTGTTGCCCAGGACACTGGAAACAGTGCAAAAGTCCCACTCCCACAAATAAGAAACCAACCAGAGTCCAGGAGGGAGCTGAGCTCATCGCCGCCGGAATGCACGGGATATCCTCCAGGCATTGGGCTCCTCATAGCAGTTGTAGAGAGGTTCCAGCCGCTGATGCTTCTTCTGCTTGCTCAGTTTGGTTGGATCAGAGAGCTTGAAGAAGGCTGGGGCAAATTCCACCAGCCAGCGAAGATCGATGTTTGTCACCTCCCGCATGTATTCCTTGGTGGTCAGCACCAGTTCATGATACACCACCCATTCAGGCTGCTTGTTGAAGAGAGCACTGGATGGGTGGATATAGACAGCTTGCTGGTCAATGAGTGTCCGATACCCTTCCTGGGGATCCTTCTTTGCTGCATTTCGGAAGAATCCACTGCAAATGGCCTTCTGGACCCGAACTGTTGCCTTCCCACAGGACACCACATCCAGTTTATGCCTGTCCATGATGCCCAGCATCTGCTTGCGAATGTCCTGTGCCCGGCGTAAGGATCGGGCCTGGATAAAATTTTCATAGCACCAGGGATTTGAAAACTTATTATTTTTCCAGGAATTGTATACAGCCAGCAGCGTGAGGTGGTCACCTTCTGTTTGATGGAACTTGGCTTTCTTTTGATCAGCAAGTGCTTGTTTATCCTTCGGCCTGTAGAACACATTCTGCACAGACAGCATGGAGACAATTGTCAACATCTCCTCGCTGCATCCCAGATGTACAGACATGATCAACATCTTACACAGCATAGGCTCCAAGGGGAATTCTGCCATCCTGCGCCCAAGTCGAGTGAGCAGCCCCTCATCATCCAGAGCTCCCAGGCTGTAAAGCTGCTCCATGGCAGTTATGAGAGTTTCCATGGAGGGAGCATCCATAAAGTCAAAGGACAGCAAATCGTTGATGCCCATAGCCTTCAGGGAAAGCACTGTACTGGCCAAATTTGTTCTCTGGATTTCAGGCACATTGGTGGTTAACATCTCATCTCTATATGCACGTTCTGTGTATAACCTGTAACATTTTCCTGGGCCCGTTCTCCCAGCCCTTCCTGCACGCTGCTTGGCTTGAGCCTGGGAAATCGGTGTCACCACCAGCTGGTCAATTCCAGTCTTGGAGTTATAAACTTTCTGTTTCACAAAGCCAGGATCAACCACATAATATATTCCATCAATAGTCAAAGATGTCTCTGCAATGTTGGTGGCAATGACAACCTTTCTACTCCCTGGTGGGGCTGGGTCAAACATCCTGGTTTGCATTTCACTGGGCAAAGCTGAATATACTGGCAGGATAATTAACTCTGGAACATCAGGTCCTAGAGATTTCATCCTCTCGTAGAGGATTTCACAGGCAGTGTCAATCTCTTCCTGGCCAGTTAGAAAGACCAAAATGTCACCTGGTGGCTCTGTTAAATGGATCTGCATTACTGTAATCAGACTGGCATCCAAATAATCAGTCTCTGGCTCTTTTGTGTACAGATTTTCTACTGGGTGTGTTCTGCCAGGAATTGTGAAGATTGGTGCTTCATAGAAATACTGAGAGAATTTCACAGCATCCAGTGTTGCTGACGTCACTATCAACTTCATGTCCTGCCGTTTCTGCACTATCTTCTTCAGGAGCCCAAAGAGCACATCTGTATGTATGGTCCTCTCATGAGCCTCATCCAGCATGATAATGGCATATTGTGTCAGATCTTGATCTATCAGGCACTCTCTCAGTAACATCCCATCTGTCATGTATTTGATGTCAGTCTCAGGGCTGGTGCAGTCTTCAAACCGAATGGTGTAGCCAACCTCTTGTCCCAAGCAGCAACCAAATTCCTCTGACACCCTCTTTGCAACAGACATTGCAGCCACTCTGCGAGGCTGAGTACATCCAATCTTTCCTCTTGAAGTATAGCCTGCCTCAGCCAGATATTGGGTAATCTGGGTTGTTTTCCCTGATCCTGTCTCTCCAATAACAATCAGAATCTGGTTGTCATGCACAGCTTGTATCAGCTGTTCCTTCAGTCTGAAGATTGGGAGACTTTCTCTCTGTTCAATGATGGAAAGTTTCGTCTTCTTACCATAAGAAGTTTTGTTGCCACCAAAAACATGTTTCTTCCACTCTGGGATATCATTTGGCATCATCCCAATACCTCGCATGTTTGCAGCTATTTGTCTTCCATCCACATCAGGGAGAGGATCCACCCAGTGTGCGTTGAGACCCATGGGGATGGAATCCATCTCTGCTTCTCTCAGGGCTTGTTTAAGTGCTCGCCTCTCTTTAGCTAAAGCACTTTGCACCATGGCAGCCTGGGACAAGGAACCATCTGGATTCTTTACTATTTTAATGGGACTCATATCCATGCTCTGTTTAGTGTGACCTCGAAGAAATGGTGGCTCTTGGTCAACTAGCTCAATCTCAAGATCCTCATCTTCTTCATCATCAACTTGAGGAAGAATCCCAGTCTCCTCATCAAAGTCAGGAAACTCTTCCTTGGAAAGCACATTTGCTGCAATCATCTGTTTTATTTCCCACTTCTCCAGATCTGAAATCCGGGTGGGGCATTTCTGTTCCAGGCTGTTGTCCTCCACCTCAGGGGTGTTCACCAGGGACAAGTAACTGGGTCTGTCTGGGTTCCTCATGGAGGTTTCTTCATTGGTTTCTCCAACCAGGCTTCTTTTACGGTTTGGGTTCAAGTCTTCCCCAGTGTCTTGATCAACATCCTTCATGCTCAGGCTGATTTTGGGTCCAGTAAAAGATAATACTTTGACTTTCACTCTTTGTCCTTTGTTCACAACATCAGCAACATTGGCAACCTGTCCTTCTCTTCGCAGCTCAGAGATGTGGACCAAGCCTTCCCAACGTTTCCTCAGTCCTTCCAGCTGCACAAAGCATCCAAACCGCATTATGCTCGAGACTTTGCCATTGTAGATGTCTCCAATGGAAGGCTGCTCAGCTGGTGGATGGTCTATGTGCTTGTCTGTCCATCTCTCATGGCTCTTTTTTAAGTACTTTTCTTGATCCTTGCAGCCCTTATTGGGACTCCAGCTTCCGCTCCTTGACTGGTACCTGGATTTTCCCCTGTTCCTATCCCAAGTCCTGGAACAAGACGTGGAGCGAGATCTGTGCCTTCTCTTCCTGTCCTTGCTATAACTTCGGCTCCTCTCCCTTTTCTTCATCCGATGGTCACTGCCCCTCTGCTTGCCCTGCCTGTCTGCACTAGGCATCAGAGCTTCAAGTTCTTTCAGGGCATCAGATGCCACTTTCACATCATCTTCATCCATCATGTTCCTGATGTTGGGATTGTCTGGCCTGCAAAGGGCTGGATACAATTCCCTCAACTTCTCTTTCTCTGATTGGGGTTTGACAACTGCCTCTTTGCTTGTGGATGGTTTTGGTGGAGGCTGCATTGTCTGTATAAGACGTAGCAAGTTACTAATGAGGGAATCAGTGAACTCAGCACCATTCTTCAAAAGAATTGCTTTGAATGTGTCAAATGTGGCATTTTCCTTAGCAAGACTTATCACAAACTCAGCCAAGTCCTTGTCATTGATGTCCAGGTGGTTGTCGAGCTCGGTGCAGACCTTGGAGACCAGTGACAGGTACTCGAGCTTGGTGAGCTCCTCGGCTGCCTCCAGCTCCACCATTGCTGCCTCAGCCATACCGCTATGGAATCACTTCTGGCACCTTCCCTGTCCCCTGTGCCCAGCCCACAGCTCTCCTCTTCTCCCAAGATTATTCACAGCAATTAATTTTAAGTTCTTAACTAAGTGCTATAACCTTGAATTTTATCTGCAGCAGTTCTTTAAAGTTTAGAAATAATTAGCTCACAAAAAAAAAAAATTACTGCTCAAGCAGACAAAGTCAGAGTACACCCTGACAACCTGTTGGTCAGGGTGTTGGTAGCAGTCCAAAATGGTGGCTGCGGTCCTCCTGGAGTGACAGATGTGGTTTTGTTGAAGCAGTGATCCTGTAAAAGAGTGTAGTTTTCCTCTGAACGTCCAGTGGTGGTGTAGAAGGCTCCAGTCCTCCTCTGGGAATCCAGTGGAAAAAGGCTGCCTGTGGTGTCCTGAATCTCAAGTTTTATCCAGGTAGGAATGCTTGGCTCCTCCCACTGGGTGGAGCATCTCACAATGGGATAATATAATGTTATCAGTCATGCAGTGAGACTCAATAGCTCATTAACAGAAGATATCATGCTGGACTGAGGTTGGGTTGTGGAAGAGATAAAGAACACTGCTTCACTTGGTTTTAACAGCTGGCCCATTAATAGAAGACACCCACCCCCAGAGCCATGAGGAATGGGTCACAGAAGAGATAAAGAAACACCTCCCCAACCAGTTTCAACAGATAGGAATAGAATACATCTTGCATTGAGCCCAGGACAATTGCAGAAATGGTAATATCATGGATGATAATTCTTTGGTTTCCCTACTAAGCCTGAGCAATGACACAACTTCATTTGACTTTCTGCTCTGTGTTTAGGGTTACCACTTAAATGAACTGCTCACTGTATTTTCTGTGGAGGAAGGCTAGAGTAATGCAACATATGGCTGAGACATATTAGTGATATGTTCAGATAAAATGGAATTCAGTTCATTAATCTGTCCTAAACAACCATCAGAACAGAAAAGGTTTAACTTAAGAACTAAATGAACTGAACAGACATTTGAATGGAGGTAGACATGAGACTAACAGAATACTATGTGTGTGTATGTCAAAGAACAGAAAAGGGGTTTGATGCATTTGATAAAAATATATTGAATAATGTAGGGCCTGAGCATGAAGTAAATGGCAAAATGGAATGATGGTAAATGGCAAAATGCAATTATGTAAATGGAAAAAGGTGTAGAGATTGTAATGAATTTGGCTGGGAGGAAGTTAATTTTCTTCATAGCAGTCTGTATATCGATTGGCAATTTAATATTTTAGATTGATGAGCAAAGCTGTTGATAGTACACCAGTTGTACCTATTCTTGAATAGAGCTTGCACAATGCTAAGAGAGTATCTGTTTCTTTCTCTGCCACTGTCAGCAAGTATGCTAGGGGTGGACAGGAAACTGCAAGTTCTAGTGAACAGTGTCCCGGCCCATGGCAGAGAAGTTGGAACTAGGTGATATCTAAGATCCCTTCCCAATAACACCTCTCTGTGATTACAAAGAGATACAGTCAGAGCACCTCAAGCCCACTGGCCAAAGGGACTGTCCTGGATTGTAGTATAAGATGTGCACAAAATATTCTGTCACCATCTTCATGATCTGTTGAAACCAATTGCTGAAGCAGTGTTCTTCCAGGTTCCCCCTCCCTCTTCTGTTAAGGGGTCTTCTGCATGACTCATAGATAACTCCCACCGGTAGTTATCTCTCGTTAATGGGCCATCAAGGACCATTAGCCCATTGTGAGATGACTCATTAGCCCATTGTGAGATGACTCATTAGCCCATTGTGAGATGACTCATTAGCCCATTGTGAGATGACTCATTAGCC